>BMAO01034754.1:0-86257 GCA_019973975.1 Trichonephila clavata
TATTAATATAATAAAAACGTCAGATTCTCTCTCTACCGTTTTTACTCAGAAAGGCTTTAATGATATAATCGAATCGCTATTGTACAGTATTAGTGAGTTTAGACTTGCTTTTAGTTATTTTCAGACAGTTTTAAATGAAAAGAAGAGTTTTTGATGTATCTCAGTAGAGGCATATTGTTTTATTTCATCAACATATTTTTATTTTAAAGTAATTGAGCTATTGAAGGCTGTATATGCCATTAACTTTATCCAATTAAAAAGGAACAAAATATTTAAGTCCGCACAATCAGAAGTCATTTCAATTCTTCAAACTTTTAAGGTTCCACGGCACATACTCGAAATAGTAATATACTAAAATCTAGTCTTCGTTCTTTTGGTCAATTTCATTTTTTTAAGGTATTAAAATTCTTTTTTTGTACCTTAGTTAAGATTTTACTGATTTCACCCAATGAGAAATGTGATAAATCTTGTAAAGACTCAACAACATTTTCTTAAAAAAGTAATAAATTGCGCGGTCGGATTTTGCGTGGTGAATTCCACCTCTTTCAGCAGAATTATTTTTTTAATGATAGTAAATAGCTAATTACTACAGTTTTATACTTCCATATACTTTTTTTTCACTTCCCATAATGAAGTCGCTTTTTTAGTATTTAACTCTTCTTTCATCCTCAATTTATTTATTTATTTATTTTTATTTTTTATTGCTTTCACTTATTTTAATTTCTTTTTCTACAATCATTTTGAAATTCTTCACATTCAATTTAACTTCTTCACTTTTCTGCGCCGTTTTACTTGGAAAATAAAGGGAATTTCTACTGAATCCACTTTTTAAATCATTTTAAATGGTCGTAATTCTACAGTTCTCAGTTGTTTCATCAAGTTTCAGTAATATTTTTTTATTCTTCATATTTCGAGAGGTGCGAGGCGGCCACCTTGAATAATATCTGCATTCCTTCTGTAGCCTGTTTGGCGTGATTTTAATCACGTCTAAGACTGTAGCAGAATACAAATAAACAAGCGTAGATTTAGAAGAATTAAATATTGCACTTAAGAAAAAAGTGTACACTTGAAATAATTGAAATATCTAATAACTACTATATTTAGATGACCAGAACACAGTAGTTGTGTTCAAAATCGTGGCAAAAGTGTTTTACTTATGTATACTACACATTACTTTTAAATGCGTTCGAAATGTAAGTTCAACACTGGTACTGACTGGGGCAAGCACCTTAAATTGCAAGCCAAAAATTGCTATTATAGAGAATAAGAGACATGTGCATGACCCCCATTGGCATCTCACAAAGTGAAACAGTGAGAGGACGAAAGAGATGGAAGTCTCTTTCTACAAACATAACTGAACATAACCTTACAAAAGTGCATTTTATCCGAAGAAAGTGCTTTAAATATGATTATTTGCTTTCGTTTGTCGATTTTTTTAACAAACCAAATGTGAGTAAAATTATACTCTTCGTTTGATATTTTGTAAACACTTTTGCTTTATTTCAAATACTACATATTTTCATATACATTTATTATCATTTGCGTAACTTTGGAACTACAATGATAAAACTGAAGCTTATAGACAGCATTTAAATTGATTTTGTGTCAATGCAGGGCTTGAAAAAATACAAATAGAATATAAATAATCCACACAAGTTAGAAAATCTAAATAAACCCGTGTAAGCAAACAAGTGGTTTCCTGGCAATCGTGGGTCAGTTAAAAAGCTTGCTTGGGTCAGTGGCTTACTCACGGGTCATAGGTTCGCCATCACTGATCTAGAGGGATGTTTTCCGACGAATCTCATTTGAGTGTGATAAGTGATTCTGGACACCAATTAATATGGGGAAAGCGTGTAACACGTTATGCACAAAAGTTTCTTTATGAACGTGTTGGTACGGCCCAGGCGTGATGGTGTGGACAGCCATCATGCTCAATGGCAGAACACCGCTTCACATCTTTGAGCAAAGAAGCTCAACGGTATTGCAGAGAGATTATTATGGATCATGTTCGTATTTTTAGGGATATTGTAGGTCCAGACTTTCTGTTTATTGACGATAATACGGGGTGAACACAGAAGCATTGAGGTATCGGGCATACTGTAAAGTGAAAATATTCTCCGTATGCAATGGCCCGTTTACTCTCTCAACCTAGTTCCTATTAAACATGTCTATGAGGCTTTTGGCAGACATGTTGCACAAAGAATCATCCATTCCCGTACAGTGCAAAAGTTCAAAACCACCTTGAGAGAGGAGTGGGACAAAAAAATATCCCCCAAAGACTCCTCAATAATTTAATGAGGACCTTGGAGAACAGATGCAACAAAAAGCATTGGAATCCGTGGACAACACACATCTTACTAAGGTACTAATGTCTGCAGTATTCTGACCTGAAAATCAACTTTTTGTGGCTGTTTGGAACCACCCAAGGAGCATCTTTTTTATTTTTAAGTTTTTAATTCTTCAATGTAGTGATACCTGTACAAGTTTGCATCATAATAAATGCACATCATCCCTACAAAATGTATATTTAGTTTCATTTCTTCAATCATTGTATATTCTTAATTATTCCGAAAAACGTAACTGTTTCTTAGCAATTGACAAGCAGTGTATATACTTATACAAAACACAAACTCTCATATTGCATGTAAACTCTGTCAAATTTAGCTTTAAATTATTTTTATAAACCCTTATAAACCAAAAAGAAGTATTGGAAAAGCGAATCCTGATGCATTTATATATAAATAAAAGAATCTCCTCAAAGTACAGTATGTCTCACCGTTACGAATTGGTAGAGTCTGAGAAAACGGAGATATACTTTCCTGATTTATTGCTCTGAATAACCAAAATGACAGATGAAGATGAATCTAGAAGGCATTGAGATTCTTGGGTGAAACTCAAGTACTCACACATATAATTCTTGTTTTTTCGCTTTTGCGTTTTCTTCGGAAAGCATTCCTTTTCATTAGAAATTCCGATGCCTTTTCGTGGACTTCTGAAGATAAACCATTTATTTCAGTAATGATAAATGCTGGACTGCTAAGATTACAGATGGAATAAGAATGACCTTATTAAATATCACTCGATAATTTTTCCATTGGATTTTAGATTGCTGAGGCTCAAAAATGAACATAAACTGGAATACAATTCAGATACGGTTGGGAACCTCAGTTTCTTAAACATATATTTTCACAGGTAATGAATTGATGTGTACTTTGCGTGAAACCAGATTTATTTTTCCTGCGGACTGTTTACTGTTGTGTGTTTATAAAATAAACTGAAGTATATAAAAGCGTAGTAAATATATTATAAGATCAAATATTATAATTTTAAATAGAACAGAAAATTTAATGCAGAGGTGATATAAGCGTATCTAATAATAACTATTTTTGTATGTTTTAAAGATTTGCCATTTTTTTTAAGTTTTAAGATAATCAACTGGTTATTATTTTGTCTATTTGCATAATATTACTTAGGTTCCTTTCAAAACCAAAATTATTCTTATTTAACTGCAATGTATAAGAAGAGTTTTAATTCTTGAGCATATAACATAATATTTTTTACTGAATTTCTTCTTTAAAATGTGGTTTCTTTTTTTCTGATTTGTAGAATTATTTCTCCCGCTCGATATTTTTTGTTCTGAGTTGCATTCTCGGTTCTTATTTACGAAAACTAACTTTTACATGGTTAATTTTTTCATCAATAAATTATTTTGCTGTGAAGTATTTTATTTTGAATTTTTCGACAAAACGTTCATAATATTTTTAGAACTGTAATCAATGGTAATATTAGCCTTTATTGTCACAACTGCTAGATGACTTCCCCAGACAGCATATTTTTATGGTTTCCCTCTGGAGAAGAAACGGAAGCCACAGGAGAGTTCATCAGTAGGCTGCTTGAAATCTAGTCTGCACCAATGCTTGGGAAAATTTCTCAGTGTAACTTTCTTGCATATATTTCTACAAAACATGGAATTGTTTATTATAAGGTAGTTAGAAGATAACCTATGTACATGTAACAAGATATATTAGCCCAGAAATTCATCGTTTGTGCATGTGAATAATATATGACTCCTTACAGTACAAAATGTCTTTCAAATCGTTTTGAAATTAAATTTTTAATAGCTTCCAAATTATTAACGATATAAAAGAGAAGCAAAGTATTCCTATCTTCATACTTTATCCATTATTATTGTGCACATCGCCCCAAAATATGCAGACCCTGTTTATCTCTCCTTAAAACAGATTTATTATGATTCTTACTTTGTTATTAATTGAAAATTTCTTTAAGTATTTCAATATTCAGGTTATTTGTTACAAATACGCTATTCAGTTTAGCCTTTCTCTTTTCCCCAGTACAGATGGATTTAAAAACCATTACGGCAAATTTACCAATGAAAACGATTTGAGAAAAATGATTTTTTCAGTTATACATTTTAATCATTATTTTTCGGTGCATAATTTATTTCCAAAAAAACTGTTTTGCTAAATATACAAATAATATTTTATGAGATAAATGTATCAGCAAATTTATGCTTATGTTTTTCATTTTCGATTGAATCATGACTTTTTTTTCTACAAAAAGCAGCAATATCAACTGAATCAGCAAACGAAATACGATTTTTACCAAAAGGTTTTAGAATACGTAATCTGTCAAGTCGAACCAAATATTGTAGAAATCATTAATTTATACATTTCTGGTAATGGAAAAAATTCTTAATATATACACTGCTATTTTTGTAAAAAATGTGCAACACCATGAAGGAATCATCAGAATTAAAGGAACTTTGCAGCAAATATCAATTATAGGATGTTACGTAAAATAGTAAAGTTTCGGAGCCACCGCACAGGCGTGGCGTGCGCAGTACCCTCTGAACTGATGCTGAAAGCGTATAAATAGAAGGGTGTAGCAGGACGTTGAAAATAGTTAATGATTATTTGTTAGTGGCGAACATTTAGTGAGACCTAAGAGGGCCACCACGACGACAGAGAATAAGGAGAAATCCCAACAACTTACGAAGTTTAAAGGGGGGAGGATTATCGGCCTTCGTGAAGGAGGATTTTCCTATCGCGCAATAGGAGTTCGTGTGCAGCGGTACAATTCCACAGTGATGCGAGTTTGGAAGCAGCGGACCAACGAGCACCGAGCAACTAAAAAAACGGGCAGTGGACGACGGAAGATGACGTCAGCGCGTGACAATCGACACCTGCTCCACATGGCAGTGAATGGCTGTCCTCCAGGCAGTTGGCAGCAAGTTGGTCTACTACTACAGGTGTACTAACGTCAGTTTGGTCAATTCATCGACGCCTGCTGCACCGTGGATTGCGTGCAAGGGTGCCTTTATACAGGATAGCCCTCACGGCAAACCATCGACGGCTGCGTCTGCAATGGGCTCATGAGCACAGAGCCTGGAAGCGGATTGGCACCAACTAGTCTTTTCAGATAAATCACGCTTAAATTTTGTGGGACCATGATGGCCGCATTCGTGTTAGACGCTATGCAGGTGAACGCTGCCTTCCAGAGTGCGTTATCGAACGATATATTATCCTAACACTCAGGTTGGTTTGGGGTGTGATTTCGTACCATGGACAATCCAATTTGCTACGAATTGAGGGTAATATCAATAGCAACAGGTACGTCCGTAAAGTGCTATAGCCCGATGACATTTCCTTCCTTCAAGGCATCCCTGGAGCTATCTTTCAGCAGGATAATGCACGCCCACATGTTGCAAAGACTGTTCGATACTTCTGTTCAGCCCAACACATGCAACTTCTTCCTTGACCTGCTCATTCGCCGGATATGTTGCCTATTGAGCGCGTGAGGGATTTGGTTCGTCGGTGTTTCGCTCGTGATTCGCGTCCTGCATTTTCAAAAGACGAACTTTTGCTGCGCATAAAAGCAATATGGAATTCTCTTCCACAAGCAGACATTTAAAATCTGTTTGACTCCACGCCACGTCGTATTGCATCACTTATTGTTCGTGGTGGCTACACCAAATACTGATTTCGGTCACTTAAAATTATTTTTTTATTTGAAATTTCGTCTATTATTTGTACTAATACAAGTTGTTTGAGTATTAAATTTTCATTTAATTCTGATGATTCCTTCATGGTGTAGCCATTTTTTTGTTACAAACAGCAGTTTATATAGCTCCATTATCTTATGAACTTCCAGGACAAAAAAGATGCGCCAGACATTAAACAAGGTTATTTTTGCTTTAGACGTACCTTCGCAATTCTTAACTATGTTGCTATTGTTAAGAAAAAAACCTAATCATCAATAAAAAATAAATATTTTTAAACAAAACGTAGAGGCCAAAATAAGAAAAATGCATTTATGCATGTTGAAAATAGTTCTAGATTTTCAGGTAGGTAAATCAAAGTCTTAGAGATATATCTTCATTTGTTCTTTGGTTATTCTGAGCAATCAATCAAGATAGAATATTTTCTTCGTCATATTCCGTCAATTTGTTACGTCGAGAGATATACTTCGCTCATCGTTGATTCATATTGAACAATTCAACAACCCACTGACAAAATTGATCACCCTGTTTATCTTAAGAATAATTTCTCATCAGGTTGTCTCTGTGGTTGTGTCTGATTTTAGTGTCTGATGAATGATAATTTATTATAGTTATCATATGTAGATGCAGAAAGACTTAAAAGAAGAACAAATAATTGAATTATTTTTTATTCAATCCTGTAAGAGTTATTTTGTGTGTGTCATTTATCAACTTTAGAATAGGTGTTTAATGATTTTTCTCAGGATTGGCATTGTTATTTTCTGGAAAAAATATACATTAATATGCAATATTTCTCTCTCTCTAAATTGTTCTGAGAATTTTAACTTTCATTTTTCTTTAAATATGGAGCCTAAATAGTTACAATAAGTATCTATAAAATTTAATAATTATACATTGACAATTTATATGACATTTTTTAAAGGAAAAAAATACATTTATATCTAGGCACATAATTAACAAAGAATTTATTTTGATAAAAAAAATAATATTCAGTGAGGTTAAGATAAATTCGCGCAATAATGTTTTTTAACAACTGACACAAAATGTCTGCATTTAATAGATAATTAATAGGTTTAGTTAAATAACCAAAAACAATCTCTGCAATGGGAAATATATGTGCTGTTAAAAGTTTATATTTTAATCAAGAGATTAATATATGTTTTTTTTTATAAAAATGTTCATATATAACTCAAAAATAACTCCAGGTGATACTGTTAATGATGAATCCAATAATCAGAAAAATCCAGGTTGACATATTCATAAATTTTTTAAATGCTTCGAATGAATGGTTATGAAGTTAAGAGTTGCAAAATAATTAATTACATAATTTCTAATATTTCGCATTTTTGCATTCAGAAATGTTAGTTATAATTAAATTTAAAACAGTACTTTTTCTTGAATGCTAATTTTTAAATACCCTGGCCGGTGTATATACTTTATCCACATTTCTTTTAAATATAACTATATTAAAATAAGACACAATGTTTTTATTTTAAGGCTACAGATAATTGTTTAGAAGTAAAAGCCCTGAAACTCTATTAACATATTTTTAATTAAAAATATGATGCATTTAACACAGTATTTCTCAAATTGTGAAGCACCCATCTAGGGAGTGTGACAAACCTACGGGTGGGGCGCAAACGTATTGAAAATTCGAAAATGAAGAAGATTATTTTAAAAAAGCATCATTTAAAAGTAACATAAAATATCTATTATTTAAAAGTAAAATATACATAATTTAATACTTAAGTTGATAATTTGTACGGCTTGTATAATCAGGGTCGTATTGTTGCTTTAGCGTCAAATTGCATCTTTGTTGCATTCAATATATTGCTATCGTAGGGAGGAGGCGATGAAAATTATGATTAAAAATTCGGTCACGAAGGTTGAATATTTGAGAAGCACTCATGTAGCCAACTAAAATCGTGAAATACATGCATCTAATTGCAATTGTATTCTTAAACTATGTGTGTTCGGAGTAAAACCTCCTCAAAAGTACTTTTACAAAGTCTAAATGCTATTTAAACATTGAATATTTCATGTACGAAAGAGAATATTTTTTATCTATCTTCTGTCAAAAGATAGTTTAATACTTCCTTAAATCTGAATATTAGAAAGTCGTAAATTAGATAAAATTTCTTTGGAAAATTTCCCATCCATATTCAGGGAATAGAAATTGTAAAGTCATGACCTAAATATATTCCATGAATTATTATCAAACTTAGCTTTGATAAAGTTTTCATGTATGATGTCGGTATTAATGGAAAACATGTTTATACTAAATTATAAAATAAATGCGTATACATATCTTCAAACTCAAACTTTTCATGCAATGTATTTTTTTAATATGAAAGTTTTTCACTCGAAATTGGCAATTGTAAACAACATTTATATTATTTGCTCAAGAAGTCATAAACAGAACTTTTTGATGTTTTTGTATTATTCAAACATTTTCCATCTACGGGGTTTTAATGCATATAAAAAATGGCTATGGATGGGAATACATATTTTACATAACATTCATTTAACAAACCGTATGTGTGTGTGTGTGTTACAAACAAATGAAAACATCTTCAAATCTATGAAATAATTTCTAAAATATACTTCTAAAGTCGTTCAAAATATTTACATACACAAAATTTGAAGTTTTATCATTAAGGAATAAAAATAAATTTATTTCTCTGAATAATACATGTAACACATTATTAGAAATATAATAATTCAGGATTTGTCAACATCATATAAGCATGAGATATTTTTTAAGGAAAGGAGATTGATCTGATCTTATCTCGATGATTATAAAATTTAAAAAAAAATTAAATTGCATGTACCTTTCGAATTAACATGAAAATGAATAATTTTAGATGCCAATAAAGAGATAATATCTGGAGTTGTTCCAATTCAGCATTTGGGCTAACATTACTTAGCTTATTTTTTCTATTGTACCAAAACTTTTTGAATTCGTGTATACAGGGTGTTGCCGAGTGAGATCAACACATTTAGAGGGGTGATAGTAGCAACATGGGAATCATAAATCAACATAGAGCATGGGGTCGCAAACACCGGTTATTCGGTGAAAATCAAGGGTGTTGACGAGTCCGATCGACAAATTTAGGGGTGTGATAGTAGGCAACATGGGGACGACAAAATCAACTTAGAACATGGGGTCGCAAACCACATTTTGTCGGTGAAAATCACGATAATAGTAGTCATCATGAGGCAGATGAGCCAGACAAGAGGAGTGGCCAAACGAATTCCTGGATTTGGGGCACCGTGGTAGGATTGAAGAAAAATGCACCTAAGCAAATTTCAAACTCACCTGGGAAGAATAAAAGCGGTGAGCAAGTGGCCATAGAAGCGTGTTACACAAAGCGTGGGGGTTAACTGCTTTTGGTAACAATGTCGGATTACACGAACGAGGAATATGCTGATATGAGCCTCATGCAAATTTCCGAGCCGATTGCATTGGGTGCACATAATGTACCAGGACCATTTTCCGAGGATGCGATGTGCACATGCGAGCCTCAATCCCTTATATTTCTTCTTCCGAGGCCACCTGGAATTGCTTATGTATGAGACTTCAGTGGCTACAGTAAAGAATATCACAGTATCGGATTTGTTTGAACGAGTTCGACAATCCTTCGTTCGTCGGCGTCGGCTTTACTATAACCCAGTGTTTCTGAAACTGGGAGGGGGGCGTGATAACTCTTCGAGGGGGGCGCGAGCATATTGAAAAGTCGAATACTAAAGATTACTTAAGAAAATTACTAATTTATCGAAATAAACAAACAAAATACGTTCTGACATAAAAAATAAACACATTTGCAATGATATAATTAACTTATAAATGTACAGTACTGCACAATGTATTAGGAATACTAAGGAATTATGAATTGGTTTAGGAATACTAAGTTAAGAACAAGTTGAATAATTACCAGTGACTCCTTGCTCTTGTCATATACAAAAATTAACACTTATCTGGATAATTTGTACGGTTTATAATTAATCTTTTGACTGCCGATTAAAAGTTACGTGATTCGCTCTCCAATGGCACCGTTTTCCAAGTAGGCGTGCGTACGTGATGTATTGGGAGGGAGGGAAGAAAAAGAATAAGTAAGCAAATCCTCCGAAATAAGTAAATCCTTCGCGAACACTGTCAAGTCTTTTTTTATTGCATTCCATTTCATTCGGAATAATTTTATGAATAGCAGTGCACAGAAAAGATCGTATTTTGGAAAGACGTATATATACGTCCAGGAAAATAATTCTTTGGCTGAGCGAGACGTTTATATACACCCTTAAGAGATTTAAGTCGTATTGTAGCTTTAGCGTCAAAGTATAGTATTATTGAATTCAATACATTTTTATTGTACGGGAAGGGGGGGCGCTGAAAATTATGATTGAATATTGGGTCGTAAATATTGGAAGTTTGAGGAGCATTGCTATAGCTTATTCTAATCCGTAATAAAACGGTTATGTTTGAAATAGAGAATGGCAATTGATTTCATAATGTCATAGTATAGATTACCCCTCACTTGTGGTCATTGAAAAAAAAAGGAAAGTTCTTGAAGTTGATTATGTTTTGCCTAAAATGAAATCTTTGTTTGTTTAAAACAATTACTTTAAGTGGCAAGCCTTGCCTTAAATAACCAACAAGGACATATTACGATGTTCCTTTAGATAGGTAAATTATACTAAATCAACTGTCCCCTACATAATTTGAAAACTGAGAGTTATTACCCTAGGGAGTTAAGTTACTAGGGGTTTTAACAGGGGGTTAAGTTGAAATAGAATTGTTGGTAGACCACGCACATAACATGGCTAATATATTTGAACATATCACAGAAAAACTGCATGCTGTCGAAATTCTATAAACCCGTTTCCTTTCTATTAGACATATTTTAACAGGATGATTGATGTGATATTCATTAATCTGGGAACATGATTTTTAATAATATGTTGTGTTCTATCCTAAAGCTAAGTAGAGCTCAAAACTACGTAAATCTGCGAAACTGCTTCGAGCTCATTCCTAGCAGAATATTAAATGACTTGATAGTTAATTAAAAGGACAGTTACATGAATGTGTTCACAATTGCTGCCAGGTGATTTTGATTACCTTGGGCAGAACGCAGGATATAATTATGTTAGACGATAAATGGTGTAGAAGTTCATCTTCATTCAAGCGTATCCTAGATATTCGCTATTTGTGAAGATAAGTAAAGCATTCCTTATTCGCACAAGCATGAATTATATTAAAATAAAACTTTCTGGTGAATTCAAATATTAATGATTAAATCAATGATTGTGTTTAATGATGAATTCAAATGGAATAATTCCCTGATTTTCGAGAAATCTTTGTATTGATTAAAAGGAGTGTTAGTACACTGAATCTGATTGGTCCTCAATGTCTTCAGATGGTATAATTTCAGGTATAGACGTCGCCATCAGCTATATATTCAAATTTTAAAAATTGCATATTTACCTCTTTTATAAGAACAGGTAATTAAGAAGGAAAAAGGAGAATTTTCGGCTTCCATTCCACTATAGATTTACATTTAATTCAAAATGTAAAAATAGTTACTAAAAAATACACATTTGTGTTTACACATTATTGAGGAAACTTTAAAAATTATTTTCTTTAACGTTCTCTAAGAATGAATATTATTTTAAAAATCTATTTTCTCCTTTTCTTTATATAACTATAGAATATCCCCTCCAAGAAAATTTCTGCAAAATAATTTCATTATTTAGGTATGTGATATGTTTATTATTGACTTTAATTTGCTTGTACAATTTTTTTATATATACAGTCGACTCTCGATAATTCAAAGTTGAAAGGACGAATGAAAAACTTCGAATTATCAAGAGTTCGAATAACCAAGAGGGTAGGAAAAACTCCCAAAATACACGAAGAGAAATTTTTTCTAACACATTTAAATTTGAAAATATGCAATAAAACAACAATTGTACATATGTATAAAATTATTTTGAAGTGTTTTTAAAAAGTACATATTATACAGTAGAAATATTAGACAGGTTAAAAGTCCTATATTAAATGAATATATTTATGTATTAAAAACAACTATTAAAAGAATACATAATGTACATAAATAGTTTTTTTAACGAAAAAAATTTGTTATCAGTTTCTGTTTTATGACATTCAATCTAGCTTTGTGGATAGATTTTTTTAGAATAAATGAATCTTGAAAAATGTCCTCATGAATATGATTTTGAAGGAAAAAGTTGCGCATAGTTTGTCTAGTAACCCTATAGATTCTGCAGAGTTATCGGAGTCAACTTCGATGGTCATCAAAGGTGCTACGTTACAGGGGAGACAAGCAGAGACAATAAAACACAAATCACGTAAGCTCCAACCTGTTTGCTAAAGGACTGTAAATGATAGTGAGTGTTTGAATTGCTGAGATATTTATAAGATAAGTTCGAATCATCGCGTGTTTTAGTTTAGCCAGCCACATATTTTACTTCGAAATATTGAGTGTACCAAAACATATTGTTTTAATTCGAAATATCACGAATATTTCTTGGGAATGAGCATATACTTCGAATTAGCGAGAGGTTCGTATTATCAAAGGTTTGAATTAGCGAGAGTCGACTGCATATGTTTATAGATATTAATGTATTTATAAATTTAATAAAAAAGAATGAAAAAGGTTTTTTCCTATCCATTATACATTATTTTACACTGAATACTAATTTGAAAACATTTCAAATGAAGTTTTAATAAACTAATTTCATGTTTGCAAGAAATAAATTTTTCATGCTGAAACAACTAATAAAAGCAGTTGCTTTCTTTGATGCAAGGTTATTAAATCGATCCTTTTCGCTGATAACATGCAGCTACTTCATCATGAAACCATAAATAAACCCTATATAGAATCAAAATCCCTTCAGTAACCTTGGATAAATTCTTTATTTGTTCTAAAATTGTAAGAAACAAAAGCAAGTCGAATACAAAATGTTAAGATAGAAAAAAAAAAGATCCTCACATTTGTTCAAAGTTATTTCAAAACTTGACGCGCTCGTTACAAATGTACAAAGGAGAAATTGCCATCACGAAAATTTCAAATTTTCTATTCCTTAAAGTTAAACTTTAATTATATTTTCACATTTAGATTGTATTTCAATCACGGAAATATTGTACAAAATAGATTGCAATCTGAATATCTGTTTTACAGAAATTAGTAGATTTGATTATTTTTTTCCAAACTGAATTGAGTAAATCCCCCAAAAATCAAAACTTAAAACTAGCTTCTCTGATCTTTTTAGTTGTGTTACGAACACATACACATTTTTGGAAATTTCTATAGAGTTTTAGAATTGTATTTTTTTAGCAAAAGAATATTTAACTATATTTCTAAAAAATGTAGTTTCTCGTAGAATTTATAAAAATATTTAATTTAAATCACATTGTTTCGATTATTACAATATCACATAAGAATAGAATCTAAAAATCATTTCTAAATTTACAGCTCAAACCATCAATAGGCTAACTAACAATTATAAACAATGCGTCTGTATTCATGAATTTCCGAGACGTTATAATGCATAGTTTAATCAAGATTATCTCATAGTTCATAGCAATCTATTCTTTAATATGAATAAAGTTTGAAAAGCAGAAAAAAAATAACTGAAATTAATCAAAAATATAAAATTACACGTAGTCAAAAGAGGAAAATTCAAAAGCCAGCAAATATTTATCGTAGAGATTTGCATATTGCGTGATAAATCTTAAAATTTACGTAATTGTTTATGCAAAATTTCTTACCTGTATAGTGGTTGTCTACAATAATCTCTTTAATTACCACATAATATACAAATATATACAAGGAATAAACAATAAATATGCTCCAGACATATTTGTAAACATATTTCTTTGTTCCTTTGTTAACCCGGCACTGCACGCTCAGGGTAAGTCATATCTACCGCCTAACTTTTTTCACAACTCCATCTAAACCTTTTTTGGAAAATGAATAGTTTCTCATGTAGCTGACTTTAAGGTCATATTCTTCAAGGGGCCTTAGCTTATAGTAGAATTCTAAATGTATATTTTTGAATACCACATCTTCTGGTATGTCATACCCTGCGCCTGAATCACCGTTATAGTTCTAAATGCATGAGCACGCTTTAAAATCTTTCTCATACAATGGAGTATTATTATAGTTATGATGAAGAACAGTATTTTCAGATGAAGAAAGACTCTTTGCGGGGATGGTGATGAGGAATCGAATTATGAAGAGTATAATAGCAAGTATGATTTTCCTCTACTGTAAACTATCCAGACAATTTAACTGAGGGAGCAATTATCATCTTTGATGAAATGACCACATCATAATCAATAGCTAGAAAATGTAATCGTAAGCCTATGCCAATGTTTTTTGTGTTGTTAAATGTTGCGACAATAAATGCGCAAATTATTTTATTAAGTAGTCAGAAAGCACCTACTAAACATTGAACCTGACGCTGATTTCTGAAGTATTTTCGATTTCGATTTACAGAAGAATGTAAAAACCAACAAGCAATGCTGTTGCGAAATTTTAAAAAAAATCAAGATCCAGTGAAAACATCGCACTTACTCGCGACGAAGACTAAAAGAGTTTATAAACAATGTGTACTGTGCCCTAATAAAAAAAAAACTGAAAAAATAAATTTACGCGTGAAGAGTGTAATAAACATATTGTATTTCCTACTTTTCTTCTCTCCTTTTTCACCTTTGTATGCAAATTTTACGGAAAAAACAGAATATAAACACCCTTGGATATGAGATACCCTGCGCGTGAAGTTAAGGTCGTTTTTTTTTCGCGCGTGAAGTCCGGTTTAATGTAAATTGAGGCATTAAAATTTAAAAAAAAATGTTTTAGAAAAAAAGTTTTTAAAATAAAAAAATGCGTTTTTATTATAAATATTTAGTTGCAGAAGCATCCTAAGAATTAGCTTAGCAAATAATAAATGACGATGTTTGGTTGTATTTTTTTAATAGTACAGTATCATATACTAACATATATCATTTAATTCCTCCAATTCATTTGTGAGAACAACGCATACAATTAGTTTTTTATTAATAGTCTATTTTTTAAAAAATAAAAAAAAAAACATACATGAATAGATATTTTTTTCATATTTTCACATAAATATATACAGAAAAATCTGAAAATCATCTTGAAACAAAAAACCTTGAAAATCTCTAGTTTCCTATAGTAAAAAATAATAGAATGCGTGAAGTTTACACAGTATTATATCGTAAGAGAATATCACACAAATAAGAGCTCAGATCAACGAAATGCTTTCACCACAGATCCAATTGCTGTAGGGCAATTCAACTCCCTTCCCTTCACCTCGAAATAAACAGCAGTTGTCGCTAGCTCATGGCGTGTTCATTGTCCCAATAAATGTAATTAGAAGAATTCGTTAACAAGGATTGCATTACAGCCGGAATGCAAGTTAAAGAGGAAGAAACGCTTACAATTCTTAAGAAAGTTTGACACCATTTTTTTTCATTTATTCAATGAGAACTATAATTAAAAACATTACAGTATCAAAAAATATACCAAAATATAAAATAATTAAAAGCTTCAAGAATTTGAGTTTTATGTAAAAACAAAAAAAATAAGGAAGAGTAATTTATAAGAATCATTCATATAGATAATTAAGAATCATTCATATAAAAAAAATTCAGGCATGACACAAATGATAAAATCATGACTCATTAATCTATTTTGTATTAAAAAAATCAGAAATTAGAAGAAAAAAATAAGTAATTGCAGATATGTTCATCTGTTTATGATTTGAAATCGATTATTTCGTTTGAGTAATAAATTAGTTGAGTAAAAATAGAACTCTTTTGCACCTGTCAATCAAGAATAAAATGACAAGGGTTGTGTTTGTTAAACAACCCTAGATCTCCACACAATTAGATCAGGACTAAAATAGCTTTCACTGTGTATATTCAGGGGTCCTTAAACTTTCAAATACCACGGTACCCCTGATATAGTGGACATCTCCAAGATTTTTAATACCGCTCCCTGTCCCCCAACATATTTCTGAGTGAATTAAATGCAATCGTTATCCTATTGGCTTGGAATAAATTTAGTTCTACATTTTTGAGACGTGTTTCTGCTATATATTTTTTGAAACTATTGCGTTGCAGTAATGACTATGAAACTGCAAACAATACAAAATAGCAATTAATATAATTGATCAAAATGCATGTTATAGTAGAGTTTTTTTCATTGGGAGCACAATTTAGGGATCTTGTCTAGGGGGCACATTTATCGGTTTTTCCACGAGGCCTTTCAGAGTCTGTAAAAGAAGGAAATCTTAATATTAAATGACACCCATTTGCAGACCCTCCAAAAAGCACTGGGGACCACAGGGGTTCACGGTCCCCAGTTTAAGAACCACTGATTTAATTGATTCTTTAGATTAGTTTTGATATCTGCGTGTTGGAAATGCAGAAAAGTGAATTGCGATAGAAGCAGCAACTGAGATGCTGAAAATTGATGCATATATTGAAAAACACTATCTTGATTCTTGGACCAGAATTTCAAGGCTTTTCGGCTATAGGTATTTATAGGCTTATGAGTTATGGCTTATGAGTTAAATATTGGCTTATGAGTTAAGAATGATATAAATACCAAATTTGGACGTTTATCGAGAATTATTTGTCTTACAACTCTGATTAAATTAAATTTGCATAAAACCAATAAAACGAAATTCAAATGATTGTGAATGAATCTGACGGCCCTTTGAACTGAAACATCAAGAAAATATAACAAAAAAAAAAGAGCATGGAGACTGACTTATTTCTGGATGTAATTATATCCATCATGTTTTATCTAATATAGATCTTATTAAAAGAGGAAATTTAACAATGGAACTATAATGCAAATATTTGAAGCTAAATGAAATCACCCTTATTATAAATATTTGACGATTCATTGCTCGCATTATACGACGAACGTTGGTTTATTTCATTAATATCACAAATATTTTTCTATCGAAAAAAGTGATACAACGCCGGAAGGTTTCATCGAGTTCAAGAAAAAGATACATTTATTATTAACAAGTCGCACACACTACCGAGCACTTTCTTACACTTTTTCAGTTTCAGAAATATGTTTTAAACCTGATTAAGCTCAATATATAAGGACTAATCAACAATCACAATTACTCGACTTAATTAATATTAATTATAATTAATATTCATAACTTCCTTTTTAAGCCTTTTATTTTAAGAAGGATTGGATTTACTTCGAAAAAGCTTTTAATAGGAAAAAAGAGAAATTAATTCAATGTTCTAGAAAAAAAGTTTCTATTTGGAGATGTATGGAAGGAATAAATAACAAAAGAAGTAGAAGATTTAGTAAATGATGATAGCTTACATCATAAGGTCGGGAGTTTCATTTTGCGAGCTCGGATAATTGGTACCTTGGTCTTCATAAAAATCGAGGATCTTGTAATTTTTCCAGCGTAATAAAAGCCTCGCTGCGACTAAATAGCACAGAACATCAATTGAGTAAATTAATAGAGGCGTAAAAGTTTATTATTAATGGTTTATGTTTGCTCATTTTGTTTTCTTTTTTGGCAAAGCCGTATACTTCATTGGTTGGAATTTTTTCCTCCGTCTTCTTCCTGGCAACTGTTTCGTTACGAATATGTGTTACGAGTTTTTTTCCCGCCATTTATTTAGTTATTGCTTTCTGTGCATTTTATCGTTGACAGTTTGTGAAAGAGAAATGATAAATTATTCACATAATGGCGTTGTACTGTGTGCGTTATTGAAATGTGTTCATGAACATAAATTTTGTGGATTAATACCTCTCTCAGCATTTAAGAAGTGTTTCGTGGAATTTCTTCGCAAGTGGTTTTACTATAGAGTTTGTTTAAATTTTGTGATAATATTCCGTGAATTGGCTGCTTTAATTTTAACGGTAAACATATAATTTAAGTCCCATATTTAAAAATTCGTTTCGATAACTTTACTGTGCACAATATTTTAGAGATTAATTATAAATTTTCATGATTTAAATACTTCGAAGTTGTTACCATATCTGTTGTTTAATGGGTAAGAGACAATGCACATTTGCAACTTACCTTAAAGTTAATTTCTAACAAATGCATTATGTAAAATGTATACAAATTTGAAATTTCAATTGTTTTCAGTTTGTTAAATGATACTTCACTATTTTTAAAGTTTTAGTTAAAAGTAAATTCTATTTTAATTATTCGGAATAACAGTTCATTAAGTGAATAGAAACTGACACGCACACAAATTTATGTAATGATAGTATCTATATAAACAACTGACTTACATTACTGGATAGAAAACCAATTAAAACAATTCTCCAAACTGCTTAGAAATCATATTGTGGAGAAAATGTAAGAGTATTTGGAGAAATCAATAGTTAAAAAAAATATTTAATGTACACATTTTCCCCCTTTTGTTTAATTAACAACATGATTTTGTTCATATTACTAAATTATACTTATGAAATATTTCTTAAATAATAAAATGCATTTCTTATAGAAACTTCCAGAAAATATACTATATTTAAAAAATGCCTCTTAAATGAAGAATATTTTTTTTTTCTTGAATGAAACATTTTTTCATAAATTTCATGCAGTTGAACTCTTTTAATTTTTTAACCGCATATATATTGCAACAAATAAATAAATATTATTAATCCAAGTAAATAATTTCGTAACTAACAAATTAAATGATTTTTCCGGAAACGTATTTTTGTTAATGATTATTTCACTTTAAAGATTAGCAAACCATTATATCGAAAGTAATTCTGAATATTAATAAAGAAACTCATTATTTTTTTTCATTCATAAATTAACCCCGTTAGAGGAAATCTCCGTCTTTTCATTATCAGTTACAGTTAGGAAAAACAATTTATTACACTTACTTAAATCCAGAACCTAATTAAAAGCATTTTTTCATTAATGATATTTATAGTCATCTGTATTAATTACATGTGTTTGGTTCTAAGCGAGAGATTTCCTTTTTGCAAAAAATACTTAATTATGTTTTGATTAACATTTTTGCAATCTCAATATGCCTGTTTACTAATACTGAATTATGTATGTTTTTTTAGGTTTTGGAAAAGTTACTTGGTTTTCTCCCATCGTTTCAATTTAAATATACAAGCGTTAATATTTAGAATTTTAATATCCTTTCCAAATTGTAACAGTAAATAACAGAAGAAAAATGTGTGTTTTAACTGCAAAATCTATACCCATTTAATTTAGTAAGGGGTCTCGGGGTGTTAACTTTTTCTGAGAAGGGCTGAAAATATATACAATATTCAAATACATATAACTCTTTTAAATTCAAATTAAATAATTCGAATCTTTTACACGTTATTTATAAAGGAATGAGGCTTTAGAAAAGTGTAAAATGTTTAATTTATAATCATAATTTTAAAAATTATAAGCATATGAAAATAAGAAATATTTTTATAAGAAATATTAATTAAGTTTTATTGCGCGCATGCTACTTTCAAAAGTATTAGCTTTAATTATTAGCAATAAGTTGATTTATAAAGTTAAATGTCTCCTTATTACACCGTAGTGAATTTAAATAAACAGAATAATAAATTATATATTTTTTTAAAATTTAAAATATTATATTTTCAAATTTTTTTAAAATTTTTTAATATTTTTCCAATATTTTGAAATACAAAAGACATATTATTCTTAATTTACTAGGGCTTAAAGTGTATGATGCATTTTATAATTCTATAAAGTTTTATGCATCAAAACCTACGATTTTAGAAAGTAGCGTGCGCGCAGTAAAACTTAATATTTCTTATAAAAAAATTTCTTATTTTCCTATGCTTATAATTTTTAAAATTATGATTATAATTTAAACATTTTACACTTTTCTGAAGCCTCATTTATTTATAAATAATGTGTAAAAGATTCCAATTATTTAATTTAAATTTAAAAGAGTTATATGTATTTGAATATTGTTTATATTTTTAGCCCTCCAGAAAAAGTTTACACCCCTGAGACCCCTTTTAAAACTTATTTATCAGAATGCTTACCTTTTTATTTAAAAAAAAAGTTGTTGAATGGGTTTTAAGGTATCCGACTACGTTCGGAATTGTTATTTTGCAAAAGCGTATAAATGAATAATTGTTATGATATTTAGTGTGACTTAGATTAGAATTCCGGCATAAAATTGTTTTTAGAATATTATTAGAATAAAAAATTAAAATGCAATATATTTTGGCAAAAAATTAACATACAATTATCTATTTTTAAATGAATCTCCTTTTATTCGAAATGCTTCTATAATAATAATATTTTGCTTATGTATACCTCAGACCTCTATACAGAGCCTGAACTACAATTTTTGAATTATGTAACTATGGATTTATCCATATGGATTTATTTATATGGATTTATCCATATTTTAATTATGGATTTATTTATATTATGGATTTATCCATATTTTAATACAGCAGAGTGAAAAAGTGTTAAGGGGGAAAAAACCACCGATAATTGTTTCAATTGGATGTAACTCGGAAATAATTTGAATTTTTCAAAAATTCTAGTTCAGGCACTCTGGAACAATCTTAGCTTTATATACTCAAAATATTATTATTATAGAAGCATTTTTCGTAAAAGTAGAATATTTTGTAAATGGATAATTTAAGGCTTTATTTTTTGCCATAATATTGCATTTTAATAATTTTTTATTCTAATAATATTCTTAAAATAACTTTATACATACTTTCGAATCCCAAATGACACTAAATATCATAAAAATTATCAATTTATATGATTTTTTTAAATCGCGGCTCCGGATGTAGTCGGATATCTTAAAAGGGTTGGTTGTACAAATGAGTAAATACAAATGAACAATAAAAGCCACGTTAGCTTAGAAATTAACTCACTACCTAGATTGACCATGCGATTTGTGGATTTAAAATTAAAAATTACTTCTACTCAATTTAATAAATGATTTTCAACTTTTTAATAACATGTTCTAAAAATGTTTCGTGTATAAATTTTAGCGAAATGTGACTTCAAAATTATAGGAAAACTGGAAGCACTGTTTGAAATTGTGACCTTGATATGCAGTATTATTGATAAGTTCAATGTCAGTTAATGGACATTCTTGATTAATATAACGATTAATAATCTTCAGTTTGTCTACTATAATTAATTGCTTTTAATTTTTAATTGTTTAGTAAATAATTGAATAAGCTCGATGATCTCGAATTTAATATTGAAGGAACTCTTTCCAACGTGTTTCCTTATTGATGATGTCGTATCCATGATGGGACTAAATCAGGCAGTACGACGGGCCCACACAGATGACTGTTTGAACAATCTGTGCAAAATTGTTCACAGAGAGGACGAGTTTACAACGAGAAAAGTACCGCTATTTCTTGTACAGCTGCAAGAATACCTGGGCAGTCAAAAATATGAGCAGTTCTAAACAGTTGTCACAATTCCTATATGTTCTTCAACCATCCCTGTCAAACTTTATTCCTCTGTGATGACCTGTTCTTAGCCTAGCAATAGTCTTTGTTATAAGACGGTCTCCACTTATATTACAGATTTGATGCGTTACAGGAATTGACTTCTCTCTCAATTTGAAGTTTGTGACAGCGTTCGGGTCTAATAAAGTAACGTTTAAAAAGTTGTCATTTTATTAAGATTTCTGGCTTCTTTCGCCTATTTATCCGCATTTTCATTTCCTGCAATGTTCAACATGTGTAGGTAACCATTGGAGGTAGCAGACTTTATCTAACTCCTGTAATCTAAACAGTCGAAAGAAAATATCTTCAGTAATCTATGAACATCCATTTAGAATTGCCTTTTGAGTCACAGAAAATAACTACACCCTTAGACTGTTCTAGAATAGGGAGAGTCTCATATAGATCAAGAGCCTCAATTATCGCCCAAAGTTCCCAAGTGAAGCAAAAGGCATTGACACGAGCACCGATTACTCGTTGCATCACTTAGAGTGGTTATGAATACTTCCAAATCTCCATTCAAGAATGCTTCATCAGAAGAACCGTATGTATAGGCAAACACAAAATCACTCTTTGGATATTTATCAGTAGTCTTGAGCCCTTATGCTTTGATGATACTAGTAGGCTCACTCTTAGTACATGGCTTGTTAGGAAGCCCAGCAGGAAAAAGTGGTTCCTGATAAATATAAAATTTTTGTGTTTAAGGGGAGTTGGAAAGGTAAAATTTTTTAAAATGTGAATTTCAGGTTATTGCATTTTTAAATTCTTCAGCTCATTACCTTTCCAAAAATACCTCATTTTTATCTCTAGCTTAATTAGAAGTGCTAAAATTTTGTTTTTAAAGAATCGTCTAAACGCGAGTCACCGATTTCAATGGACAGAAAAAAGGTAAACATTGCGCTTCCTCTTGGGTCAGCTTGAAGTTTGACGTCATTTTTTAAAATTTCCTTAGGGCATGTTATGAAACGGATGGGATCTCGCCTCCGACGTTTCAAAGCAAAAATGAGGGGGCAAAAATTATCAGATGGCAAAGCATTATGTGGCAAAAATAGATTAACAGAAGCAACTATTGATCAATTGCAAACATATTATTTTCTTGTCATTCGAAGAAATTTATCAAATGTAAAGTGTATGAAACAAGCTATATATGGGCAATATTTCTTCACAAAATATCAACGGATAAAAATCCACAGCATGGATTTTGTCCATCAGGTCTTGACACATGGTGTCAGTGTAAGAAGGCTCAAGTGGAAAATAAACTTTATCTCCACAAACATAAACTTCCAGTTGCTGTTGTTGAAGCCATTAGGCCTATTTTTAGGGACCTTTCGGATCCAGAATTATTGAAAAAGTGCTTGCATGGAAACACGCAGAATCCGAATAAAAGCATTAATAATGTTATTTCGTCTCGTGTCCCCAAAAAGACATTTGTGCACATAGAAACACTTTCCTTTGGTACATGTGATGCTATTGCATCCTTTAATAAAGGGAATGCAGCAAAGCTGGATATTTTAAAAAAACTTAACATAGAGCTAGGATATTATGTGACATGCTGCATGGAACATCTCGACAAAGAGAGCATTACAAGGGTAAGATATGCCAATTTACAGAAAACTAAAGAGACTAGAAAAGTAAAAAGACTTAAAAGAATGAAACAAGAAGATGAAAATTTAAAAAATGCTGAAAATTTGGAATATGGAGCTGGAATGTTTTGATAAGGTAACCTTTTTTTATAAAAATGTGTTTTTCTCAAAATGTCACGTTTGAAGGTTCGATGCACCTTTTCTCAGAAAGTATATATCTGATATCAACAAAATTTACATGACACAGTCTTTATATATTCTAGTATATACTGAAATGAGCTTTTAGCAAAATTTTGTATACATTTTTTTTATAATTTTTTTTCTTTCGAAAAACACTGTTTTCTCACTATACATCAAATAAAAAATTTTAAGAAAAACTAATGGAAATTTCAAAAAAAGCTCATTTCAGTATTATATTAGATGTATGCTTAACTTGCAAAAAAAATTTGGGGATTGTATTTCCAACAGATTTTTAGAAAAGGTACATTGAAAAAGCCCTTTTTAACATTATCAGTATAGAGCGTTCCGATACTCCTTAAGGTCAAGGGGTATTCTAATTCCACTATCAAATTGTATTGCAAAAGATCTTATTAATCTTGTGTTAGTATTATAATTTTCAAAGGTTCTCCTACAATATGTGTTGGTCCACAACTTCTGGACCGGTTTGCGTATTTGGTCAAGTTATACCTTCTTCTATTATATTTCCTCCTCATTTTAATAAATTAAACTATAGGATATCATTATAAGTTACGCAAATTCAGAGAAATCGGTAAATTTTGTAGCAGTAAGTCAAGAATGTATTGAGAACCGTCATTCTTACGTTATTCTGATTTGCTGTCTAAAGAGAAAAATGAAATTTGTTAAGAAAAGAAAAAGAAATTTTAATCATCAAATTTTTCACACATTTTATTTTCTTAGGCTTATTGAGTTTTCAATGCATTATTATTCCTTAATTTTACCCAACGAAATTAGTTTAGTTCGTAAGGGAAAAGGTTCGCATTAAAATTAAAATTTTTTATTTAACTTTGCTGCATGAACACTTATACTTTATGTTGTCTATTTCTAGTTTCATAAATATTTTTAAGAATGCATAGTATATATACAATTTTAATTTTTGATTTATATTGAAGAACAGTCATATTTTAAATTTTTTCCTTAAAAATCTAAAAATATACATATTTACATGCAGAGTTTTACTATTTGTATTTGTATTGAAGGAATATAGTTGTATTTTATGTTTATTTTTAAGTCAATAAATATCTTTAAATGATGCATAATTAGCATATAATTAAATTTGTATTTTTGACCTCTATTCCTCCTAATTCTGCATGTATTGTCGTGGGAATCAAATTGTTTCAAATATTTGCTATTGCTTGGCACGCTGAATCATGTTGGCAGGTAGGTTTGGCACGCCACAGCTGAAAGGTTGCCGACCCCTGGTCCAGATGTTAACAGTTATTAAAAGATTGGAATTTATTTATTATTGTTTGTTCGATGTATGGACAGAACATTCATTTTCAGTCATCTACAAGGTGTCTGTCTAAAAGAATGAAATAAATCCATTCAAAACAGTGCTTTTCCAACTTCAATATTTGCGACTCAATTTTCAATCGTAATTTTCATCGTGCTTCCCCCCATACAATGATTATGTATCGAATTCAATAATAATATACTTTGACGTTTCTTAGTATTTATATACTAGTATATAATTACTAAAGCTACAATACGACTTTAATTATAAACTATGCAAATTATCAACTAAGGATTAAATTTTTGCATGGAGTGGGACGCAACATACAACAAGCCCATGAGAAAGCCAAGAAACCGAGTAACTTATCCACTACACCAAAATGATCACCATGGTGCTGAGGTTGTTACTGGCTTATATAGATGGTACCGCTACATACTCCCCCACCAGTGAGTTGGTGGTTAGGCGAACGAACGATGAAGTTGTTATATCGAGCATGTTAGCTGCTGCGTCGCTAGTTGTGACGACTTTTCTGGTTGCGTCATTCGTGCATGAAGGCTTGAAGATTGCGTCACTATGCGACGGCTTTGGTTGAATTTGCGGTGGATAGATGGCGCCACGACAGTTCACAAAGTTGCCTTTTTTTTTTAGTTCAACCAGGGTCACCAATAAAGTGGCGCATTTATCCGCTGGGATAGAACCAGGCCGACTTTGGGTCCGAAGCCGAGTAACTTACCCACTACACCAAAATGATCACCATGGTGCGGAGGTTGTTACTGGCTTATGTAGATGATACCGCTACAAATTAAAGCACTTATATAATTCCAGAATAGCAAAAATCCCGAAAACGCAAATCATATCAGTTCAAAACCGTAGTCACAATATCTCATGAGAAAAGTGAACACTACACAATTATGTCATTGAAATTTACTACGCTACATTGTCTTTCTATTGGCATTGAAGTATAATATGGGACAGAAATCGGAAACGAAACTTTGTAGCTGTTGCGGGCCAAATCAATCTACCAATATGATTGAGGCTGTCACTCTATAGGAAATATTTGAAACAATTCAATTCGCACGATAATGCATGCAGAGTAAGGGAATGGAGCTCAACAATATAGATTTAGAATTTTATTATAAATTAATTATGCAACACTTAAAAATATTTATGTGGGAGACAACAAGATTCTAAAGCTTTTTTCTTTCTTCTGATTTATTCAAAACTTAACAACAATTAATTAAATAAAAGTATGTAATTTCGAACAGATAGGTTTCCATGATGTAACGACGACGGAGACGCCTGCTCGCGGACCTCAGTCTCTTCTCTCTCTTATCATACCACAGTTCACAATGGTAACACACGTAGTTAACGATGTTTATGCAATTCAGGCGAAGCATGGGTGACCTTCGCGTCACACCACTTCTAGCATAGGGTAGCTGGTCCCTTCTCGGCCAGTACCTGGTTGTTGCCTTTCTTAGCAGCGTTGGTTCTCAGACCTCTCGCTCGCTCATCTCTCTCTCCTAGCAATAGTTTTGGTTTCGGTTTGGATCAGGTGCGCCTGCGCGCGAAGACAGCCTGCTTTTCTTTCTTTGAGAGATTCAATCTGATGACGACTCTACAACCATCGATTCCACATTTATTAACTTAAAAATATAAAGAACTCAAAATATATTCTTTCAATAACATAAAATTTAAGTCCTTCAATATAAATACAAAATAAAATTGTCCGTATATTATGTGTTTTGTATATCTTAAATATATTTATTGAAATCAGAAATAAACTACATAACATGTAAGTATTCCATTAATATAGCAAAAATATTTTTTATGTGAAACTTGTCCATTGCACTGCTCTGCTTCATTTTGCAATATCGGATGTAAAATTTGTTACTCAATTTGACACAATTATAAACATTCAGTTCTGAAAAAACTTCTTAGCGGACACAATTTTTTTTTTCATATGAGTAAGGACTTGTCCGCATAGATATGTAGAACAAAAAACGGAAAGTATAATATATGCAGTTTTTTCAAAACAATTAAATCTCCTCATCATTGACATCTAATAATTTAAAATAGCTGTCAATTTATCGTTGTATTTATCTTCAAGAATCTGCCGTAATTTTTTAACCCCCCCCCCCATAATTCTGAAAATGTCAATTCATTAAGCTCTATTTCAAAACTATCAACTTACAACTTCTTAAATATTGCCAATTGTATAGCAGCGTAGAGTGCCACTGAGAATTGCACCACGCGTGCCATAGGTTGCTGAGCCCTAGTCTAGAACAGGGATTATCAAACCGTATAAGCTCGTCTGGACATTTTTGGTAAACCGCGTTAAAGTACGGTTGGCTACACTTGATTGTTCCATGAGCTCATCCTTGTAAAGAAATACGTTATTACATTTGTTATTTATTTCTAAGTGCACTTCTGTTTCTTTCTTATGTACAATTCACTTTCACAGTACAGTTCAAAATTAATTTCATATTAACTAGAGTTGCGTAAGTTCATAAGACAATATATAAAAAATGTAAGATCTTTTTTTTAAAAAGAAATGGTATCTCTTTTAGTTGGTAGCTCACAGTAGGATTTAAAAACGATACGGCATCTCATAATCTTCTTAAGTTTGGCGATGACTGTTATAGGATGTTCTATCTTCATACAATAACCTTAAATTTAAATTTTAAACTTTTCTGGACTTGTCTAGATGCAACTATTTTCTCACTAAAGTTATCCTTATAAATTCAACATTATTGACCTAAATTTTCCCTTGTTACCTTCAAACTAATTTCCCTGATACAATTTTCTTTTGTCTGAGATAATAAACTAGGGCTAATTTTAATTAACAATGCATTAACCATTTTGCGTAGACTGCGTTTTCTAGTACTGGACTGCGTTTTCTAGTATCCACCGAAATCATAGATTTCTGGGGATACTGACCTTGAAGTTACGACGCACATTTCATTTTTCCTTTTGACGCTAAGGTGCACATTTGTTCACGTTTCGTTTCGCTTTCTTAAGTTTGCATGACTATTTTTGTTGTTTATTTTTACTTTTTCTTGCCAATAAGGCATTGTCGGATTTTAGCAAAAGTGATACTTATGGAGAATATTTGCCGAAAACCGAGGAAAACGACAGTAACTCTGATACGGATTTATCCATTTGTGAAGGAATGGAACAAAAATGCCAATACACTTTTGTAACGCCAGTGAAAAAGCTTTTTTCAAGGGACATTTCGAGCACTTCTACAACGATTTGTAGTTTTAAAATTCTAATTTTCCTATTGTTTTCAATTTTTTCTAACTTAACTTTTGTAATTTTATACAATCCCAATGAAAGATATCTATTTTATAATGTTCCCTGCGCTGATTATACTGGCTGTACACCTAAATAATCCATGTATTAACAAGAAGTTATTACCCCATACATAGCATGTATCCACTAGTGGTTACATGGTACTCAAGGGGTTAATGTATTATAAATTGAAAAAATTGTTGAAAATCGGAAACATTTCTATTAGAGAGTTAGAGAATCTATGGATTTTTTTGGAACACATAAATTAAGAACCGATGGGTTTTTTTTATCATAGAAATAGGAATATTTAAAATACAATATTCACATACTTAAAACAGATGTAACATTTTAATACATCGTTCTGTTAATTACGTTACGTTAAAAATGTATACATCATTTTTAATTACGAAGAGTTATAATGAAGTGAATCACGAAATTATTTTTATTCATTTTAATTAACCAGAATTAATCCTGCAATTACAACTGAACAGTTTATTCTATTCCGGTTTTTAATCTCCGACATAATTCTCCAAGAAAAGGGAAGGGGGAGTAAGAAAATAAGCAAATAAAAAGGGGAAAAAGTGCAGATTTACTTCCGAAATATGTTTACTAAACCTTTCACAAAATATCAATACAATTTCTATCAATTTGTTATTTCCTTATTGGTTTTTATTTTAACCTTTTTTTCCTTGTTTGATCTTTTACTGCAGGATGTATTTGGGGAAAAAATTAAGAGTTAATTAGATTCTTGAAACCCGATGGGATTTATAGGGACAAAAGTTGGGAAAATGATGAATAAACAGATTGGGAATGGCGAAAAAAATTGCATCAGCCTCATAATATGCAAAACGTAATAAACATAAGTTTTTCACAAAATCCGATTTGAAAAGAAAATAAATTCTCCGTTTCCCAATCTGCGGAAGTTAATTTCCGAACATGCTTATTTGAAGGTTGCCGTCTTTGCCAGGTATAATGCAGAATTTGGCGAAAATCGCCTTTTTATCAGAATAGTTTTGCTTTTATTTACGTAACCACTTTTAAATAAAGTTAATTACTTTCTTCAATCTATTTAAGTTGAAAAATTTCTTGCCAGTAATCGAATTTCTTGGTTAATAATGGGCATATTAAGAAATGGTAAAAAAGAGAGAGAGAGAGAGAATGGCAGGATTTATAAATTTATCCACAATAGCTAATTATTTTAACTGAAGAATAATTTTATTTTTATCAGAACTTTGTTGTTTGTTTTCCATTCATTATTAATAATATTACTACAGTGGGTAAAATTGGAGAAGAGATGTTTAAATTTTAATGAATTCTAGTAATATGGAGAACTTTTTCTTCAGTATTGGACATTCGGCTATGCTGTCTACCATAATTTTGTCAAAAATTGACACTTCCTTATATCCTACAGTGAGCGAAAGTTTATTATCAAAAAACACAGGTAGACTTATTGTCAACGGTCCTCGTCATTTTGAGACATGATTTTAATTTTGACTACACGATGCCTGAATTTGCACCATAAACTCCTAATTTCCATACCACCCAGCGTAAGGATTTTGAGCCATGACAGATTCAGCCCCTCCACTTTTAGTGGTACCAGTGATCTGTCACTCGATGATCCTGGCCTCAAGTTCATGACCATGACCACTAAGCTACCGCAATCACGACAATTGCTACAAAATAATGTGTTGTTCATCAATTAAACAGAGAGAATTTTCGCAGTTATGAAGGTGAAGGAGAAAAGAAACTTTTAGTTCCACTCGTCTAATCACAGAGGGTTTGATAAATATTTATCAGAAGAACTTCGCTGCAAGCCATCCAAAAGGGCAAGTGCCAAATAAGCCACAAAATCATCCAATCCAGCAACAAAATCATCACAGAAAAGAGATCCTGCACGTTACATTGAATACCAGCCCACGTAAATAGAGTTGTTCGTAATACTACTTTTCAAGCCAAAATAATAATGAGAAGATTTTTCGTGCATTGAGGGAAGTACTACAAGAAATTACTGACGTGACAAGAAGTAGGGTTCCATGCCAATAGTAACTAGGAGACTAGGCTCGTCGACTTACAGCTAAAGGAAAGAAGGAAATGAAAAAGAGAAAATAACGTAGGAGCAGCAGAACAAAAATACAACAAACAAATATTGTACAATTTACATGAAGAATTGTGAACAATAGACATGGGCACTAAAAGCATGAAATATAAAAAATACATCAAAAAAGTTTTACACGTTCTCATTGGCTATTATGTTAAGAGTATTGTCTCCATTGTAGCCATATTAACGGTGACCCGTCATGTGATTTACATAGAAGTCTCTGCTTCAAAGGATCATGTAATGCCGTATGCGTAAGTGTCCATGTAATATGAAATGCTTTTGTAGTGTTTTTCATTTTCACTTCCATAGATCCACTAAGGAAGCTGCCAAAGTGACATTTGATGGGTCACATTGGATACGGGGACGAGCAGTCCTCATTAATTGGGCAAGGGCCTTAATGGCTACATCTTCATCTTTTGGCGTCAGGTGCTTAAATGCTGTGTCCATAAGATAGAAGTAAGCATCACGAGAGACTTCCTGAACTCCGCGTGCTCCTTAACTGCGTTCGTCAAAGAGGTATGAACAAGATGCATGAGATGGAAGAAAAAGGGCATGTTTGATATGTTTGTTCATTAAATTTTCGACCAAATGCCAGTCATCTTTTGGAAATTGTGCGTTCCAACTGGTTTTTATGGGAAAGTTGAGTAACTGAAAGAAGAATGCCTTCATGGCATCCAATTTCTGCCATAGCAATAGTTAAGATGTAGAAATTATATGCTCATCAGCCAAGGCATCAAAAATTCTGGAGTAATCCTTCAGCATGGTGAACCCAACTGGCTTGCCCACGTATTGATAGAATTCACCATCAGTGAAGGTACTAATGGGAACCTCCTCGATGGAGAAGGAAGTAGGGTGAGCACCAACAGGAACAGATACAAACAGGTAGAGTGTGGCACATTTTTCAGTGTTGACGACAAGCGAAACTTTTTTTAAAAAGCAGCAGTCTTGTCTAGGAGACTCAAGTTGTTGTTGGAGTTTTGCCAGGAGGACGATTATACTCTTTAATGAGAAAGCCGATGAACTTGCCAAAGAATCAGAGCTTACTTCCAATCATCTAACCTTACAACCTTTATCGATGCCAATGATGTTGGTAGCCGAAAACTAATAAATAAAAATTTTAAATATAGCATCCCAGCTCTGAATAGTAACCGTACAATAGCATTGATAATAACTAAACTTAGAATAAAACATGTAAAAGAAATGGAAATCTCAACTGAGAGACGGATAAAGAAGTATACACAAATCATTGTCCAAGCTGCGATAATAGCCGCCCATCCGGTATAGTGGTCAGTGAAGTTGACTGCGGTGCCGTAGGGCCTGGGTTCGAATCCCGGAGAAGGCATGGATGTTTGTGTTGTAATCCTTTCTTCTGTCTGTGTTGTATGCCCCCCGTTTTATACATTGCGTGGTGCACGGGGTTAAAAAAACAGCGATAATATTCAACTGTCTATACAACATGTCCTCAGCTGCCCAGCAATTTAAGCCAGGCTTTTCAAGATCAGCCCAGAAAAATTTATCTTCTCTCATAAAGCTGTTGAGGTTGCCTAAGGTGTCTTCGACAGCTTCGGAGAGATCTAAAGCTTGTTATCTGGAAAAGACCGAGCTCATACAGCAAAAGTTTAAGGCTTTTAATTCGGTCTCCCAGATATAAGCCATCACTTCAGCAATTTGATGAGTTTAGCAGACATATATAACCCCGCTTAACAAAATTTAAAACAAATATATAAAATAATAATAATAATAATATATATATATATATATATATATATATATTACGGAGGGTATAACTTAATCCTCATGTTAATTTCCTCCTTTATTTCTGACGCCAGCACTTCTGTGTGGGTGTGACACATACGATGGGAGTGCATGGCCCGTGAGTGCGTATCATGGCTTTCTCGTTTAAAATTTTCCCTTCTCTTGACAAAATCAGCACTTCCAATATTATTTTTCGAAATTACTTTGACTTCTTTGTTTCTTTCCTCTCCGCTTACCCCGGGGTTGCACGGGCTTTTACTGAGTGAATAACTTCATCCCCATGAGAATTTCCTGTTTTCCTTAGGACGATAGCACTTATGTGTTTGTGTGCATGCGCGCGATGCGAGTGATTTCTTTAACTATGTCATAAAAACACCCTATTTCGAAATTTGTTCTTAAGTTGGTGTGGTAATTAGGATAGATGGGTGAAAGCTCAGGTGTCGTCCTCATCACTTGACAGTGGCTTAAAATTTCAAAGTCCGTCGTCAAAAACTCTCGAGTAGGTGAACAGTGCGAATTTGTAAATCACTCACCCACTTTCTAATTCTTTCGTTGCAGTTTTTTAATCCTCGTAAACGAAAATGTAGCATTTTTAAAAATAGTTGTGTGTTGAAAAAAGACAGAAAAGTAGAAATTTTTCAAATTACAAAATTTCACTACTATTTTAAATCTTGAAGTAAAATTGTGAGTATTTTTTGAAATGTTCGACACATGGGAATGATGTTTCATGCAATTACTTTTTTTAAAGAAGAAATCATTAAATGATTGATTTAAGTATTTTGAGCGTTTTATTAAAATGTGTTCAAAAAAGTTTTTGGCTTTTTATTTTTAAATCACTGATTTGATACAGATAAATATTTTAAATGAATCTCAGAAATGAATTGAATACATTCTTTCATCTTAATCTGACATCAATAATGATTTAATTTTGAAAATTATATAAAGAGAAAATGATGAAAATTGAAGCAAAAATAACTTTTTCACTCGCATTCTTTTTTCTCGCCAAATTTGCTGATATTCGCATGTTTAAGTCAGAACTTTTTGGAGTAACCCTTGAGTTAGATGTGAAGTTTCAGGTCAAAGAGTTGAAACCTATTTGGCGCGCAACCATTTTTCGACGCCAAGGCTTGGCAAACTGTAAAAAAATCGCGTATTTTTTATTAAATTTTTTATTTTTTATGGCTTAATTTTTAAGTTAATGCTTTCAAACTTCACACATTAATTTCAAAAACGAAGGACTTTTAAATAAAAAATGTACAAAAAATACTGTTTAGATTATTTCTTGCAATAACGTTATTTTACGAAAATCACATTTTTTTTTTTTTAAATCCGTAGTGTTGAAGCAATTTTTTCAATTTTCGCACAGAAGTTTAATAACATTATTCTACAAACGCAACAAAAGTTTCGTATGATAATCTTAATAAATAACGCATTTATTCAATGTTAAGTTAAAAATTTCCACAATTTTTCGAAAACTCTTTACAAAAAAGTTTTGGGCATTTTATTTTTTAAATGACTGGCTCTAAACGAAAAGGGCCTGAAGTTATTTAGTGTAGAATATCGTTTTCATAACACGAAAATAATTCATACGCAACGATTTCGAAATAATTTTCATAAAAACGCATCAACTTTAACTATTTTTTTAAAAAAATCTTAAAAAATAGAAAATATTATTATTTTACAAAACTTTATACTGTATCGTGGAGAAAGAAATGATCTTTCCGATTCTGTAATTTTTTTTTGTCTAATTTAAAAAACAAAAATCAGATGGCTGTTTAAATAACGTCGAGAATACCGAAAAATTTCACCCTCTGTTCATTCACGAAGCTAGGCGGGAAAAATAACACGCAGGGTTAAGACAATTAAGCGTTTTAAGGTTTTTAATTAATATCTTTTTAACAAATTACAATATCGGAATGAAAAATAGTTTACGTCCTATTCTCAGACCTACTGAATATACGCACAAAATTTCATAAGAATCGGCCACACCGTTTTGGAGGAGTTTGGTTACAAACACTGTGACACGAGAATTTTATATATTAGATACTCATATATGCAGATCAGAAAGCAAAACATGGTATATATTTGTAAAATGTACAAAAAGACCTCCAAAAACAAGAGACTTTAGTCTAGATATTGACATGTATATGTTTTTACACATCCTTAATATTCAGATAACAGTTAAGACAGAAACGAATACGTTGATAAGTTATTCCAACCCAGACTCGTCTCTAAGATTTTTTTTTACTTCAGTTGAAATATCGACCACCTGTCTCGTAAAGATTAAAACTTTCTCTCTTTTATGTTTCACTGCAGCAGAATTTAATGCAACAACTGTGAAAGTGATTTACAGAGAACTAAAGCACTATGCAATTTGAATTATTTAGAAAGAATTCTACTGCTTGGCGATCTCTTTTCATTTCAATCAAAAGTGATCCTTCATTAATGGATACTTTATATAACTATCTTTGAATGGTCACAAAAATGTTGTTGTCTTGTCCTTCCCGAAGGGAAGGAATGAAAGTTCCCAGAACCTGTGAGACAGGTTGGACTTCTTTCTGATAGATGGCGACAACACGTATCTCCACCTCCACAATTTAGGCATGGAACTGGAGGGGAGGGAAATATTCTCCAGCCCCTTGCACTTGTGGTTTCTGCTACAACCACCCACATGGCTTACGGATCTACTGATTTAACAAGCACGCTTTCCGCGTGCACTCGGAGGGTATTTGGTGGCATCGGGCATCGAACCCAGGCCCTCCGGTGTGGAGTCCAATGCCCTAACCACTAGGCTACCCACGGCTCAAAAATGATACAACACATATTTGATTTGGGCCATAAAGTCTAAAGCACCGTTATTTTTTAAACTAAACTGGAAAACGGTAAACATTTTCTATACAGGAATCAGTGTTTTGAATTACCTATTTGTAAATAGGGTATGAAACATCGAAATCCATTACTTGTAATTCTTTCTGTAATCGGACTTAGTATTAACCTTTTAAAAGCCGCAATATGAATGAAAGGTAACATAAACTAAATTTTGATAAAAATCAAATTAAAATTGAAACATAAAAACTATAAAAAAATATTGAAAAAAAATTTTTTTTAAAGATTTTTAGCATGTTTAAATAATGGAACATTGGCGGGTACCATTAAGTTTTTTCAGTTGTTTTTTAAGAGTACGACCAATGACATTTTAATTCAAAAATCAGTTATTATATACATTTTTAAGAAGTAGTATCTTAACCAGGGGTGTCATTAAATATTTCCCAAACGGGGTTTCATAATTCACCCCCCCTCCGTTGTAGGGGGGGGGTGTGAATGACCCGACGAACAATTGAAATGGGCCTTAAAAATCTAAAAATTAAAATGGGGGAAAAGAACTAAAAGTTTGCGTGTGAAAGAGAAAAATCTATCATTTTTTTCCCTGCAGAGTTTTTTAAATGTACCCCGATGGGAGGGAAGGGGGCAAATTCCCCGATGGGTGTCCCCTGGTGGCGCCACATCTGAAGTAAACTTTTAAATTCCATTCCAAAATAAAACAGATTCAGTTGAAAATATAATTTATAAACAAAAGGAATTTATACATTTCAGAAAACTACAATCACTTTTTAGAAACAATAAAAGAAAACATCAGTAGGGCAAAGATATAAACAAATAACCTGCACATCAAAATTCTCAAAGCTATAGTAGTATAATAAAGCAAAAAAAAAAAAAACTAGAAAAATACAGATTTACCAAATTTTTTTAAAATGAGAAATAAAGACAAAATATATTACTGTTTTTTCTGTTCTTTTATGTCCTAAATACTATTTTTATTGTCCATGTATATGTAGCTAGGAAAATATTTCTCAAGCTATCTTTTTTCGCACACGAGGCATTTTTTTCGCTGTGTTTTTCTGACATATATGAGGTATTTCATCATCATCTATGCTTGCAGAAATTTCGATTTTGCCACAAACATCTACTGGTAGAACGACTGAGTAGTATCTTCATCGATATCTTCCTCGTCAGTCAAAACCCAATTTCTTCTAGGGCAGGGATGGCGAAACTTTTTGAGACGTGGGTCAAATTTTGTTCATATTTTTTTTTAGTACTAGCTCGTGGGTCACTAATGCCCATTTGTACAAGAGTTAAGTTTAAAAATTTTTAACTGAGTATTTTTAAAACTAAACATCTTTAAAATTCAATTGGTTAAACGGGTAAAAATGGGCGTGGCTTAACGATTTAAAATTTTTTAGTAGAGTTAAAATGTTTAAGTGTTTGGTGCAAATAGCAATAAATGTTTGAATGAACAAGCCTTAACGAAAATTACATACACTCAAGATCCAAAACATTATGCCCACCTATCAATAATGAGTTGGCCCATCCTTGGCACGCAACACAGTTTCAACCCGCCTTCGCATGGATGACACAAGTGCTTGGTAGATGGCCGGAGACAGATTGTACCAGATGTTTAAGCAACGGACACGCAAATCCAAGATATTGCGAATTGGTGGTCTCTGAACTCTGAGCTGCCATCCTATGACATCCCAAATGTGTTCTATCGGATTGAGATCCGGTGAGTTAGGTGTCCAGGACATTAACTTGAATTCAGCATCATGTTCCTGGAACCTCTCCAACACAATTTTAGCCTTATGACACGGGAAACATTCCTGTTGGAACATTCCATTTCCAGCTGAAAAACAGAGGCCATGTAAGGGTTCAACTGGTACGCAATGATGTTCAGATACAATGTAGTATTCATGGTCTGCTCTACCACAACCACGGGTCCCAGAGATGTCCAAGAGAACGGCCCCAAAGCATAATACAGCCACCACCGGCCTGCGTATGACCTACAGTACATTGAGGGAGCAACTGCTCGCCTGGAAGTCGGCGTATCCTGACACTGCCATCGGTGTGATGAATGACAAACCGTGATTCATTTGACCCGGAAACTCTCTCCCACTGATCCATGGACCGGTCACGATGTTCCCGGGCTCAGCGCAGGCGCAGTTGGCGATGACGCTTGGTCAGTAAAGGCACACGAGTGGGACGTTTGCTGCGTAGCCCCATATCCAAGTGTCCACTGAACAGTGTGCTGCGATAATATTCTACTTGACCCTGCATTGAATTTGGGCCATCAGCTGAGCCACTGTCTTCACTTCTTTGCTTCACCATGCCAGACAGTCTCCGACGACCTTTTTCTTTGATAGCGATTGGACGTCCAACCCCATGTCGTCTACTGCTGGTTTCACCGTCATTTGTCCACTTTGCATAAGTAGTAACAACTGTATATCGCGAACAACCCACGAGTCATGCAGTTTCGGAAATACTTGTTCCGAGCCTTCGAGCCATTATAATCTCCCCTCTATAAAAGTCGCTTAGATCCGCAGCATTTCCCATCGCACGCAGAAGTAAGTAAAAAGAGGGATTCTTCAGACTCTCCAGCAGCAGTTAAATACCACTTCCACCTGATCACGTGCCTTCCACGTCATCCAGGCGAGTCATTGCAAAATGTAGGGGATGGTCATAATGTTTTGGCTCTTTAGTGTATAATATGTAAAATGAAATATTATTTATTAATATATATATATATATTATATATATACAAGCTCTGACAATAAAGTTCGATGAATAGTCCTGTAACATTAACGTAAATGAAATATTAATGAGAGTTACCTTCTGTTCTTTGAAATAGTCACCTCCCATAACCATGCATCGCTGAGATCTGTTATGCATGCGCTGGAAACTTTGCAAAATTCTTCATTTGGGAAGGAGTTCAAAAGCTTCGTCACGCTTCATTGGATGTCAGGAATACCGTTAAATCTCATTCCTTTAAGAGTGACTTTGAGTCTTGGGAATAAGAAGTTTGATGGAATGAGATCTGGAAAGTATGGATGATGTTCAATTTGATGCACCGCGTTTTGCTAGAAACTGTTTGATGATATTGGCTATGTGAGGGCGAGCATTGTCATGAACAAAAAAAACCATAAACCTTGAGTGTACTGGAGTCGTACCCTGCATAGACTTTTCATAAAACAGGCCAAAGCTTCTATGTACCTTGCAGCATTCGTCGTCCAGCTATCAAGCACACAGTTAATTGATGATCTTTCGTGATATATTTACTCACTTTCTCAATGTTTTCGTCTCTGATGGATGTCACCGGTCTTTCGCTACGAGGGTTGTCGGAAACACTTTCCCAGCCTTCTCGAAAACGGGTGAACCTCTCGTACACACACTTTGTGGGCATTGATTGATCTTCATAAATATGGACTAGAATCGAATAAATTTCTATCGGTGTCTTGCCAAACCTAAAACAAAACTTTGAATTGATCATTTGTTCGTCCATTTTCCTGTTCTCAGTTAAGAACTAACGCACTAAATAAGCCCTTTATAAAACAAGTCTTCACAGAACACAAACGACGCTCAACTGGACAACGGTGGTGGCAGATGGGGAACATCTGCCACTACGTGGGTGCAGCGCTTTGTTTTGCCAATGCTGCCAGATCGGAAGTTCTGAATTCATTCACCGAATTTTATTGTCAGAGGTTGTATAACTAAATTTATTATAAAGTATTTAAAGAGAAATCTGTTCTGTTTATTTTCAGATAGTTTTTTTAATATTAGGTTCATGTTTCGTATTAATTAGTTTAGCGCATTTCGCAGTTAATTCTCTATCACAAGTCTATTTCTTTTACAAGATTTTACAAAGTTAATTGAAGAAAACAATTTTTCACACTGTAACGTCCCGGTGGAAGCTGGTGTTAGGGGGTTCGAGTAAAGGTCAGCCATTGTAATTCTAATAAACTTTTTTTTATTAGCTTTTTCACTTAATAACACCAGACAACTTAAGGGGAGAATGTACTTAAAACACTAAACCCAAGGAAGAATCACGTTTCATTAATTTAAATATCATAGAAATAAGCACACTCATCTTAATACTGGAGTAAAAATTATTTTTTTTGTTGAAAATGTTTTTGAAACTGAAGAAAATATTCCATGATATTCATTTCCAAGTTCTTAGTAAAAGTATCAAGTTTCGTAATAAATATTTTAATATTTTCAAGCATCGTTAAAATAATCAGTCCGCGCCATTGAAGTTTTTTATTCAGTTCCTCAAAATGCTGAGTGATGTCGCATAAAAAAATTAAATCATTTAACCAATATATATTGGATAATTCATCGAAACTATTGTCTTTTTCAATTAAAAAGAGCGAAATTTCTTCTACAATGCTGGCCACACAAAATGCAAGACCCTGAAGGAAGCATGCAAACTATTTGAAATTTGCATCATGCGTTAGGTGATGATGAAATATGCAAGTCATTAGCATTATAACGCAGATGCACATTTCAGGTGGCCACACGCAAGAGCTATAAAAGGGAGAACAGATTGACGATTTGTAATATGACATTATTTTTTGCGTAAGTTCCTTAAGTGTGCTTCGTGTAAGACATCCAGCGTCTTTTGACAAATTTTCTGAATTCGACCAAGGAATATAAGTGCCTATAAGGATTGTGGATAAAGATTCAGAGAAATTGGTCAACGTACTGTTCGAAACCAAAAATCTGTGATGCGGGATCTACCATCTCCGAATGTAGGAGGAAACGATGGATCGACGGGCCGATCGCACTCACCTCGTTGCACCACTGCCCGTTACGACAGGCAGATTTTGCGAATGGCAGTGATGGATCATGCAACCACTACATGAACCATAGCACAAAAGTTTCAGTCCGTTACGCATCATTCTGTGTCCGCTCGTACCATTCGGCGCCGTTTGTAGCAGAGTGGAATGTCCGCAAAGCATTCACTGCTTCTTTTACCCTTTACTGCAAACAACAGGCATTCGTGTCGTAAATAGTGCGATGAACTGCAGACATGGACAACGGAACGGAACAACATTGAGTTTACTGACGAATCCCGCTTCTGCTTGCAACATGACGATGGTCGGTTTCAAGTTAGGAGACACTGTGGTGAGAGGCTGCTGAACTGTTGCGTTATGCATCGCCACACTGGTACAGCACCCAGGATCACGGTTTGGGGTGGTATTGGATTTCACTTCCGTCCTCCTGTAGTACGCATTGCCGTTACACTGAACACACAGCGCTACAGCTCTGAAGCGTTGGAGCTCGTGGTCCTACCATACATTCAGCGCTTGCCATCAACCATATTCCAACCGTATAATGCGCAATCACACTTGGCATGCAATTTTGAGGATTTCTTCTAACCCAACAGATTGAATTGATTTCTTGGCCAGCTTGTTCTCCCAATCTATCGCCAATCGAAAACGTGTGGTCCATGCTTTGCACAATGCCTGGCCCGGGACACACCACCCACTGCTGCACCAGATCAACTTTGGCAATATGTGGAAACCACATGAACTGCTGTATCCTAAGGATACATCCAAAGCGACTTTGATTCTTCGCCGAGGCGTGTAGCAGCGGTTATAGCCAGCAATGGCGGCTACACTAAGTACTGATTCGGCCATCATCCACGCGTCACAAGAGGCTGTAATTTTAATATTGTATCCTTGTACAACATGTTAACCGCCAAATAAATTTCACTATGATATCTTTGGACTTTTCTGGTGTTGCATTTTGTGTGACCAGCAGTGTAATAACGTTACAAAGCGATTATAGAACATGACCAAAACTACGCCATTGCATGTTGTTGTATGTCAAAATCCCTGAATATTAGCATTCAATTTCCTCGAATTGTGCAAATTGCCGTTTTTAAAGAGCTCTTGCGTGTATAAAGTTGATTATTTTTATTACTACTGATATTACACTGGAAAATGTTTTTAAACCATGCTTCGCACATTAAACTTGCTGGTGTATTATACAATGAAATTCAATCAGAGAATGTGAAATATTTTGCTTAAGACACTAAATAAATCCAATGTTTTTTCCAGCCATACTAGGTGCATCATCTGTTGTTACAGAAACTATTTTCTGAAGGTCAGTACCCATTTCTTTCAATGCAATATCAAATTCTTTAAAAATATCAAGACCGGTACATTTCTCTTTCAACGTTATTAGTTTTATTAACTCTTCTTTCATTACATTTCCATACTGGCAGTCACTATAGCAGATTTTATCAGATTCAAGTTCTGCCCTTCAGGCGTTGGCAAGTAACCAAGACAAACTAAAGTTCCCGAGTCCAGAGTTGGAGGGAGCTGCTGAACAGAATTCCAACAAAGGTTGTCTTCCAGTGGATGCCTTCCCATTGTGGCCTTTGGGGAAATGAAATGGTAGATCTTTTAGCAAAAAGAGGTACGGATATTCTCCAAAGATCTATTAGAGACCTGCCTCTTCACTCAGCGAAACTCGAAATTGTTAGGATTTATAAAAAATGCTTTCGAGATGCAGCCGCCAGTTCTGTCAAAATAAATCATGGAAAGTGCTATTAAAACCTAACTGTGCCTCAGACTCTTCTCGTGCTGCTGCTGTGGCTGAGTTTAGATTGTTGACTGTACACGACTGCCTTTGCGTTCATTTTTTCCGTTTTAAACTGACTGACTCCCCTTTTTGTGTTTTGTGTGCTTCTGGACAAGTCATGGACGCTGCTCATCTTGACGTGTGCTCTGCACTTAAGAGTTTGGATTATATTGTAAGAAATTATTGGAGAGCTCGTTGCCTAATGACCTGATGGTCAATAGCAAGGCATGTCATTAATAAAATAAATATTTCCATACTTACACCACGCAAAAACTGCTAATTGTGCATAACCATTTATATCATTACTCTCATCTAAAGCAATTGAATACATTTCTGCATAATTCAAGTCGTTCGGTATTTGCGGAAAATTTTTTTCTCTAATTCTATTACTTGAACTTTAATTTTATTGCGGCTTATAGGTAACGCATATAACATTTATACGCTTAATAATAAAGTATTTTTCTTTAAAATCAGCAAAGAATGTGGGATTACAATCTAAAAACGTTTTTTTTTTCAAATTCTCCTTCTGAAAGAGGTTACCCGTGGTGAGCAATGCATTGGGTAACTTGGAAACCAGTAGCTGTAATGTTATTTTCTGGAACCAAAAAACTTTTTAAAACACCGCTTTGAGGGAATGATACAAGTTCTACAAAAGTATCTTTTTACAAACATAACTGAACATAATCATACAAAAGTGCATTTTATTCATAGAAAGTGCTTTAAATATGGTTATTGGCTTTGGTGTGTCAATTTTTTCTCAACAAATAAAATGGGAATGAAATTATACACTTTATTTTATATTTTGTAAACACTTTTGTTTTATTTCAATACATAATTTTACATACATTTGTTGTCATTTGCGTAACTTTTTTTATTGAGAACATGTATAAATCCCCGTGCACCCCCAAAGTGTAACACGGGGGCTTACAGAAGTAAGCATGAAGTACACATCACAAAGGAAGAAGCAATTTTTAAATCATGAAGGATTACAATGTAAACATCCATGCCTTCTCCGGGACTCAAACCCAAGCTCTATGGCACCGCAGTCAGCGTCACTAACCACTATGCCGAATGGGCGTCATTCACGTAACTTTGGAACTGTAATGATCAAACTGAAGGTTATAGACAGCATTTAAATTGCTTTTGTGTCAATGAGTACTGGAAAAATATAATAAATATAAGTAATCCACACAAATTAGGCAGTCTAAATTAATCCGCGTAAGCAAACAAGTGGTTGCCGATCAATTGTGGGTCAGTCAAATAGCTTGCGTGGGTCAGACACTGACCCACGGGTCATAGGTTCACCATCACTGTTCTAGGGGAAACTGACAAATATCAATAGGCTCTGCATCATCTGATTGTGTATAAAAGTATTCCAAAGCCCACAGTCCGGAATGGCTTTGAATGCGACATCTTAGCAGCGTAATGGATATTCACTAACTGACGAAACACAAAATACTATAAGACCTTATTACGTGACGTTACTCTCCAAATAAGATATACCCTACATCTATCAACAAACGCACGTGATACTTTTGCTGCAGCTGAGAAATTCACTTGAGATTGTCCAGAAACGGTTGAAAAGGGGGGGGGGGAGATGAGAGAGGGAGCCGAAACGAAAGTGAAATCATAAATATTTTCTTCCGATACAAACTATAAGTTTTTAGCGTTCAGAATTTTTTTTCCACTTTTCTGTGAACTGTAAACATAATAACCGCATTGTGTGAAAAAGTATACCTTTATATGACAATGTTCCATTTTTGGAACATTGAAATTTCAAAACTGATAGTAAAAAAAATAACTATATTTTTTATGATATCTAGCAGTCAACAGTTAAATGATTATTTTAAATTACTTTTACCAAAAAAAAAATTTTTTTTAAACTTTGAATTTTACATGAAATTTTGAATTTTACCCGATCAAAAGTAGAAAAAAATGCATAATTTAGAATTTTTTCTCAAAGATACTATTTACTTTAGTAACAGTAGTTCTATTTCAAAAAATCAATCCAGATTTTTTGTCTTCAAAATAATTATTACGAAACAATATGAATAGAATTGAATTTTTTAGAAAATTTCAAAATTGATGTTCTAATATTGGAACATTGGCGTGCAAAAGGTTTATTAAACAATAAACGATTTAACACATGATTTAAGTCAAAATAAAGAAATAATTTTTCTTTAAGTTATATATGTAGAGAAATGTCCAAATGTCTCTGTAGAGAAAATGTCCAAATTTACGACAATTTATTTCAGTTTAAATTACTTTCGTTCACTTAAAAGTTCTAAATGCTTTGTTTTATCAGAACATTTTGTTCATTCCTAAGCAAAAAATAAATTATTTTCAAATTATTTGATTGATTTTGTTCTATCATTTATAAAATTCCTCAAATATTCTCATGTGGACTCAAAGTCTAAGATATTCATTATAAAAACTTCCAATTAAGAATTATGATTCTCCATTTAAATATACGTAAGAATATTTTAAAATTATAAAAGATTATATTAAGTATACATAGATATAACAATTAAAAGAAATCAAAATAACTTCGATTCTTTAAAAGAAACTCAAACAAGAGAATATATTATCTGTGTTCCGTAATTTAAATGTAAAAAGGCTCACAGAGATGTTTCAATTTCGAACAAAAAGAAAATCAATACTATCCCTAGAACATTAAAAAAAAACAGATCAATCTGGTGATTTTAGATTATCTATGGACACCAGTTTTTACAAAAAAAAAAAAAAAAAAAAAAAAAAAAAAAAAGAAAGGAATTTACGTATATAAAAAGTAAACTGGAAGAAATAAAATTTATTCTAACACACACACACACACATTTCTTAGGGTTTTCCCCCCCTTTTTTAAATTTGGAACGATTTCATCATTCTGTAAATTTTTTCAACACTAGTGTATATTTCTTCGAATGCAGAATAAAGACATGAAAGACGTTTTTTTAAAGGACCTTATCACAAATTCTTGAGAATGCCATCACTCAAATACGAAACTGTTTCAACTATAAAAAGTAAAAATTACTTCCTAGAAATATTTTTATTTATTTTTTTTGCTGTAATATTTTTTTTAAATATTTTTCCCCCCGGAATCGATGGATATTCCGATTTGGCTTCTTTTCTAATAAATGTCCATGCAAGACATGAACAAGTGATGAACTGATTTGAAATTGGGAAGAAACAGCACGCTGATTTCAGATAAGTATCAGATAATTATAGTTCAGATAATATATGTTTTAATAAATGTTTCATAATTAACTTTATTTGTAAGGCGAAGTTTTATTATCGAATGTAGTATACTTCGTTTTTTACAAATATTTTTTACAAAATTCTGCAATTTATTAGTATATTTAAATTTGAACTGATTTTTCTCTAAAATACAACGCTAATAATAAATACGATAAAGTTTTATTTTGATAAAATAATGTAAATACAATTCATAACTGGGATTTTGCGTTTTTTTCCATTTGAAATATGTTTCTTGGACATGACATATTGTTTGTAATATATAGAAAATCATATTATCAAATTTCAATTTTATATCAAAATTTTATTTAAGTATTTGTGTTAGTATTCGCGTTGTGTTTGATATGATAAATATTGCAACAAATAAAAAGAAGTTCCAAAAATGATACTGAATATTATTGGAGTCATAAGTGTGCAATAGAGACATGATATGTTCTTGTGTGGGAATCAGAAAAATGATGTAGAAGTTCGATACCAGTTACGGGATTTGGCTACGAAAGCGTAACTTGTGAATCATTATATGTTGTTGAGTAGAACTTTTAACGTTCTGCAACAAATAGTTATCCATATTGTTACTTATTATTCAAAATATTATGGAGTTCCCGTGTAAATGAGCTTTTTTTGTCTTCTTGTTCCAATAAATGTGAATAAGTTAAAATAAACACGCACATCCAATAGAAAAATTCAAACTTCCCAATATAAATATACTACGAAATAAAATATTATATATATATATATACTTGGGGTTAAACTGTTATAAATTAGCTATCTCAACACATTGTATTTCATTTTTTGTTTTGATATTTGTTTATTACAATTGTTCTAATAGATTTCAAGCTTTGAGGAAGAAATTTGTATAAGGATAGGTGCATAAAAAAAAGAGTTGTTATAATATATACTTATTTGGAATACTTCGTAATATTTTTTCTTTATTTAAATTTTAACTTTTATAAGGACAAATTCATCTCTGGAGATAAGCTTATTGCACAGAAATAATGGTCTTCGAAATTGTGATGCAAATGCAATTATTACCCTAATGCCGTTACTCTGAAAATAAATAAATGATCGCAATTTCTTAAAAGAATTGAGCTAATAAAAACAAATTGGATTACTTCATGCATTTTCGAAAGATTTTGCATTTGATGTGGGATACTTATGATTTAATATTCATTTTGAGGGTTTAACAAATGATCTTTGTTTATAACATACTCAATAACTTCTGCTTGATGTATTTTTATCCAAGCAATGCTTTTGATGATTTTTCTTCATAAATGTATAAATGATTCATAAGTAAACTGATTAGTTCCTGTTTAGGAGATAGATGGCGTTGCTTTAATAACTGTGTGGTATCCAAACATTGAACGAGACACTATCGATTTAAGGTGACTGACCACGTACCAAAAAGAGTCTAAATTAATAATTGTTTTGATATTTAGTGTCAGTTGAATTAGAATATACATATAAATTGGGTTACAAATACTATTAGAAAAATTTAATGAAATGGAATTTTTTGGAAAAAAAAAATTAAGAATGGCATATTTTTAAAGGATCATCTTTTTATGAAAAAGTGCTTTTGTAGTAATAATATTTTATCTATATATAGCTATAACTTCTATGCAAGGGTTGAAATAAAATTTTTGAAATGTATAATTTAGAAATCGGTTTATTTGTATTTTATTATATCAAAGAAGACCACAAAGACACCACATTAAAAACACCCAATATTATTTCAACGTAGTGTAAGTTTGAAAATAAAGCGAACTTTTCAAATAGTTTAGTTGAAACCTTGTATAGAAGTCTCAGCTGTATATAGGTAAAATATCATTACTATAGAAGCATTTCTCATAAAAGGAAAATGTTTTAAAAATTTGCAATTCTCTCTCTCTGGGTCTTTTTTTTTTTTTGCCAATGTACAAAAACATTTTTTTTAAATAATTTTTTTCTGGAAATAAAACTCGTTATTTTATATGTATATTCAACTGGTACAAAATAAGGTTTTCAAAATCACAGTTTTGAAAGCAGTGTCATTTTAAACAGCAGCAGGAATAAAATTTAGAGTTAATAAGGGAAATTCTATGTATGGTCGGTATTATAATAAAAGTTATGTATATACTGATGGCAAGAATTATCAATATAGGGTGGGGTATAAACAGCAAAAACTTTTTCAGTCTTTCATTGTTCACATATTGCAAGAATATCAGTTTAAGTTTTAAAATGAAATATAAAGACTATACACTTAATATAAGAACCCTTTTCTAAATTCAGCGACTTAGTTGTATTATCGTGTTTGATCAATGATAATTTATTGCAAATTAGCTTTAATGGTATTATTTAAATTTTTAATTAATATTGTTTTAATCAAATAAAATAAATCAAATAATATCAAATAAAATTATTTGTATAATAAATTGATTCTAGAAGAATGTAGTTTAATGACCCTCAAAGTCTGAGTAGCAAACTCCAAAGGCTCTATACTCGCAAGACTTATTCAAACACGACATTGGAAGTAGTCGACTTGATGCAAAATACCAAAAATAATTACTTAATCGTAAATTAATGTTTAACTAACTCAAGGTTTGTGGGGATCAATTTAACTATCGAATTCTAAGTAATCAAAATACAATTACCTGTAATCACCAGAAGAATTACATGCCCTCCTGTTCTAATTCTCTAATGAATTAACGGTAAATTGCATGGTAATGGAAGAATTAAATCCAAATCAAAGCGAGCTAGTTGAATTATCTCATTATGGAATTTACTTTGATAGCGCATAAACTCCTAGGCCTAGTCAAGGAATTGTCATTCAGTTAGTAGAATAATTATTACTCCCTCTAGCATGTAAATATCAACCAACTGTATTTAACTCTCAAAACGTTTGCTATATTTGCTGAAACTTTTCTACATATCATGGTTCCCCTACAAGGTGGCAGTTGCATTGGGCTAAAATTCCTGATGGTCAAATCATGAACGCAATCAGAGTCCCCCATTCAATTAAAAGCTGACATTACATTAGAACTTGTTGTTCCACTTGTAAAACTTTGATAAAATTTCATATTTGATAGTTGAGAAAAAATGTTCAAATATTAAAAATATATATTATGCATATTTTTTTAAATAAAGCATTTTGTTTATCTGTGTGTATTATTTTTTTCACAAAGATGTACTTTTTAAAATAAAGTTTCTTCAAAAAACAAAAGTTGGCAACAGCGAGGCGTATGAACTGATTGGCTTGAAGTGCGTGAGTGCTTTCATAATGTGGCATTACAGTAACATAATTCTGTACACATAATAGTTTAAATGGGATTCTTGCTAATTGGGATTTCTCATTTCACTTTCATTGCAGTCATTTGAAAGTATTTTATTTAACAAACTTATACACTGATTGCAGTTTCCTTCAAAGGTGGAAAATACGTTCGGTTCAGCAACAAAATCTATATTTTCATTTTTTATAGAAATGATATTGAATTGTAATCGAACAACTGTAACTAAGTCGTTAAACCAACAAAAGCACACAGTACACTCGTTCCGGATTAGAAACTCGATAATCCTAAAGAATGTATGAAGGAATACTTTGGCTGCCACCTGTCTCCGTCTAGTTTGGTACAAAAACTTGGAGAACTAAGTATTAAGGCAAATATAATATTCGTACTGGAGTCTTGATGTGCCGTGATTACTGTAGCAATGTTTATACGTCATTACAATATGAAGAAAAAAATATGAAGAACCATAATTTATACAGAAGGTTGTTCACACATTATGGAGATTTCGTAATTCACTTTCTCATTTGAATTTTGAGATTAAACTTTGGAAACTTGAGAAAATCGTCTGCTCAGATTTTTTTTTTATTTAAATGTAAAATAAAAGATTTACTTTAAAAATGACTCATGAAAAATGATATATGTCTCAAAGGTTACGTAATTACGGTTTCGAAGGAAAAATATTCGTATCAACAATATAGAAAGTGGTGTAAAAATATCAGTCATTGCATTTTATTTAAAGGTATTTATAGTATATTAAATTTGAAAGGGGAAAAAGCGTTTAGAAGAAAGTAAAAAGGAAATATGACCACAAAACTTCATCCTAGGATTGTTCAAACGCAGGTTCATATCAAGAAAGTGAAGTCTCTGATCCTAAAAGTAAATCCGACTAAAAGATTTATTGCATCGAAACTAGGAATGTCTTCGGGAATTGTGATTAAAATCATTCATAAGGATTTGAAGTTAAAACAGATGTGTAAATCTAATGTTCGTCTTTTTTTAAAAAATATATTGCTGAAAGGAAAGTAAATCGTAGAAAATTATGCAAAATCAACTAGCTGCTGAAAATATGAAATTTGTGGAAACACTCGACGTAAGGCTATATTTATGTAAATGTTGTAAGAAAAGATCAATTTTCTATTGCTCAACTGATGGGAATAACTGTACGAAAAAGCTACGTCAAAAAGTACAGTTAAGTTCCTAATGGGATTCATGATAGTTGCAGGATTTTTTATAACCAACGGCAAATTAAAAATCTAAAAAGTCTCAAGTAAAGCTAAAATTAATTCACTCTACTATCAGCAGAATATTTTAGAGCCAACTTTATATAGAATGGGCTTTGATAAAGGGAAGCTTTATATGGGCAAAGTATCTAGTCACACATCTAAGTCAATGGATTAGCCAAGAGAGAGAATCAGAAATAGGAATTAAGTGCACCCCATTTGATGAAATACGTTTAAAATCACCCTACGCTTCTGCAATGAACTTTCGTGCTTTCAATTTATAAAAAGAAACAGAAGGAAAACGCAATCCAAGAACACTGAAAATGTTTTGGGGAAAGGATTAAAAGAAATAGACATTTCTCTTAACTTGCATGACAGAGTACTAAGAAAAAGTTTACTTTCATGAATAGTTCGAATTTCGAGTTAGTACTAATGTCAAGAATCATGGCTATCAGATAGAAGTAAATTTCCATAAAAATTACTGTATTTATTGATAAAAATTAAATATCAACATCGTTTACATAAAGTGTGAATGACCCTCTGTATATTAAAAATTAAATTACCAAAGATGAAAGACAAATTATAATTATAAGATAAATTGAAAGTGTTTTTAAATTTACTTTTACAAAGTAAGCTTTCTCTCAAATTATATTCTGTTTATCATTTAATTTGAAATATCATACAATAGGAGGATATCAAAGTCAAATCTGCTTGATAAAGATGCTAGGATGTGCAAAAGATTAACATTCAGGTGAAAATCATATAACACAAGAGAGAAAAATGGCATCTCAAACTCCTTATAAAAGGAAACAATGGGTTTCTCATTCACAAATTGCCTTTCGATGTCGGTTGGGTGTGAGAAAATCATGTTATGCCTGATATAAAAAGAAGAAAATGTTAGGAATACATGTCGAATTTCGTTAGCGGCCGGATCATGTCCTACTGAGATTGAGAAGTATCACTCCTTCATATTACTGGTCGTATTGGTTAGAATTCAAGGACTGCCGTACTAATATAGAGCCTTTGCGTTCAGCAAGATCATATCGAGCGCCATAGAGTATCTCAATAGCCTACCATCTCTAAGCCCCTGAGAGTACATACATGTTGTAAGAGAGAGAGAGAGGTCGGCCTTTCAAGATTGTATAGCCACATCACAGAATTTGAATTAGGAAGTGGTTTTTTATTTATTTATTTTGCATTACGACAGGCATCTGCATAGAGAGACGACGTCTAGAGCAGACCAGATTGCTAGCACGACAACCATTATTGTAACTTGCTTTGAAGCAGCAGCATAGAGACGAACAATGACAGTGGTTTGCCCATTGACAAAACTGGATACAGACAGGGAGCTACGTTGTCTTTTCAGACGAGCTGAAGCAAAATAATAGATGCATCCGTGTCTGAACGCACTGAGGAGAACGTTTATTTTCTGTCTAAACTCGATATCATCACAAAGACCCTGCACCTGGTGAGATGATATGGGTAGTGTAATATTCCTTAGAAAATGAGGCCTGCGGGATATGAGCTATATTCGTAGTGTCAAAGATGACATATTTCAAAAAGCTCAGACCTCGTGTTGTACACCTCATTATGACTTACTTCGGTGCAGAGGGCGTTCGAATGTTGGCTTGGTCAGTACGTTCTTTAGATCTCTCAATTATTGAAAATAGCTGATCATAGGTCACTGAATGACTGGGCCGTTATTTATGTCCAACCAATACAATTTATAAAGCGTGGCACACAAATATATTTTATTCTTACTATGCCGTACGTGTATAATAGGTTTATTTATCAAATGCCTGGACATTGACCATCAGATCATCAGGCAGACAACGACTACAATAAGTAAAATGTTATTATTTTCTTATCTTCCTCATGTTGCTATTTTAACGGCCAGCCATGTATTAAATTCCTCACCGTATTGTACACATCCCTGTTTAATTAAATTTGATTGTAAGTGCACTATGATTTAATCATAATAAATATCTTTGAAAAAGCTGATGTACATGGTGATAACAGTCATAAGCCCCTAAAATGATTTTTTTTTAAATGAATTTTAATTTTTTTATGTAAATATTATGTTACCATCAAAATTATGGTGTTTTTATAAATTCTGACTCCTAGCTCTTTAGAAATTTAATCTTAAGTTTTACTGATGTTGTGTGAGTAAATGACAGAGATCAACTTTTGATTTTAGGTAGAAAACGTAATTCCAAGTAATAAAATAAAAAAATACCTTTTCAAGGATTTTATTAAATGCATGTACGATAAGAGAGGTGAAAAATCGAATTGTATTCTGTGTGACGAAAGGGGAATAATAATAATAGACAGTCAATGTGTGTGTGTTTGTTCGTAGCTGGGCATGCTTGAACCAACTTTAATTCAGTTCGTTTTTGCAGTAACATTATTTCTAATCAGTTTTTTTCCCTTCTCCTCAACTCTTTTTTTTAATTTTCTCTTTTTTTTTAGTTTAGTATTTTCAAACCCACTTTTCTGGCCATTGTTCTAATTGTTTCTTACATTCTAGGTTTTTTTTATTCAGAACAAATGTGTTTATTGACTGAAATTCTTCACCCCTCTAATTTACATTCTTACATAGTGGGCTGAAACTGGAAAAGGGAGGGGGGAAGAGCGAGGGACCTGTTTGATTACTATTCTTTTTTTTTTCTCCCGAAACTGAGCCTCTAAATTAAAAATCCAATTACAAACAATCTAGTATAAATTTAGAGGGATGCTAAATGAAATCAATACTTTTTTCATCATTTTATTCCCTTTTTCACTCAATTGGCATTTTCTTTTGTGAAAAAAACTCTTATAATTTGTAGTTCAATTTCCCTATAGGCAACTTTAATAGAACATAGTCAAAATTGTACAGAAGAATCGGATCGATTTATGGTCAGGTATTCGTTTTTAATTAACACAGCTCTAAATCCATAATACTTAACCACTAATACAATCATTGACGGTTAAGCCTAATTCCACGGCACGTTCCAAGACATTTGAGAAATATAAATTCTTCAATGTAATAGGAAACAAAGACACACACTGATAAAAAGTACTTCATTAAAAGCATTTGGAAAATATAACATATATGCATGTATAAAAGATTAAGCTTAGAAAAATGCTGTTACAATTATCTTAGTAAACAAAGGGGGGAACATATTAAAAAATATTAAAAATTTAACTGAAGTGCAGGAGTTAAACATTGCAAAAATAATATTGTGGAAATAAACATAGAGAAACTTTTGTGCAAAATACGATATACCGAATTAATGTATGGATAAGTTGTAACATTTATATATAAATAGAAATCTTATTTTATTTCCTAAACATGTTTTTTTTTAAGTTTTCAGAAAGCCTTCACAAAAGTCAGAGAAAAATCTGATTTTTCAATTTTTCTTGAAAAATAGATTATGACTCATTCTTTTAATACAGTTTAAATTGTTGCTTTAACTAAAATATAAGTATTTTAGCATTCCAGATTATGATGACAGTATATTTCAAGTGAAATAAATGTGTTTATTTGAAATCGCAATTTCTCAAAACTAAATTTCAACATGGAAGGAACATTTATGAAAATTCTACTCATCTTATAACTTTGTAAAACTTTGCACACATAATAATAGTATGCAAATAAATAGATGTGATATGTAAGTGCAAGAGAGAAAAATAGAGAGGAAGAGAAAAAGAGAGAGAGAAAGAGAGGGAAAAAGAGAGGGAGAGAGAAAGAGGGAGAGGAAGAGAGAGAGAGAAAGATATAATTTTTGTTACAAAAATTGCGGATAAATTGTACATGATTTTTAATTTTTGCTTAAAAGATTTTCCCTCATATGATTTTGTAAAAAATTTAAACTACTATTTTTTTAAATTGCTCTCTTTAAGAATATAATAAATACACAATAGAAAAAATATTGCTTAAGAGACTCTTTTAAAATAAAATAAAACTATAATCTAAAAGTAATGTATATTATACATCGCAATTTTTCTCATCAGAATTTCCCACGATTTTTTAAAAACACTAATTAGTTCCATTGAGTGACCATAACTTAATGCCATATACCTATTACGATAAAGTGTTATTTTTATGATTATACTACTTTCATTACATCTAAGGCTTTGAAGAAATCGAGTTCACTAATTTTTCTAATTATTTCCTCTGGGAATAAAATTTTAAATTTACTGTTGGTGTTAATTACTACAAGGTAATATGTTACGCTTAGATGAAAAAAGGGAGGGTAAAGAAGAGGATGATTCTCTCCTAATCTGCAAAAAAGAAAAAGTCTTGTCCTAAATCATCCTAATTAACCGTAAGTAAAACCACAATGTATTTATTCTCACCTCCTTAAGAACTATCATTTTTACACTAAGTTTTTTTAAAATTATTATTATGTAAATTCTCTAGCGAGGCAATTTCTTTATTTACACGTTTATTATCTTTATTAATGATGAGGAGGGAGAGGTTTCAGACATCTCAGTTTCTTAGTGATATATTCTTTTAATTTATTTTCAAATTATGATTCAGAAGCGGTATTTACATTTTATACCATTTAAGCTTAAGCATTAAAAAAAAAAAAACGTTTGAATAAGAAAAAAAAAGTTTCAATTACATCGATATTTCGTGCAGTTAATTTAGTTTTTAACTGTATGTTCATCGGTTATTTTTTAATAGAGAGATAAAACAACTTGTTTGTATTAGCATACTTTAGTATTTTGAATTATTTCTTACATTTCCTGATATTTTTGTTGAAATTGTCGAATCAGCCACAGGTCCACCAAATTTTAAAAAATCGCCAACTTAGCACGTTTTTACACCGCAATCCGACTTCTCTCTCACTGATACAAATTCACGAGGGTTAACAGATTTGGCGCATTTATCAATTTGACAAAAAATCACTTGGCGAGATAAGTGGCAGATTCGACAATTCAACCTTTTTTTTTTTTTTTTTTTTGGTTTATATCAGTGATTTTCAAACTGTGGGGCTTGCCCCCTTGGGTGGTCATGAAACCCTGTGTGGGGGATGCGAGCAAATCGAAAAGTCGAAAATAAAATATTATTTTTAAAAAAACTATTAATTTACTGGAATGAAGCAAAACAATACACTCTGTCATTGTAGTGAATATACTGTTGCGTGTGTGCGTTGTTGTAAAATAATAATAATAATGATATTCTGGAGTCCTAGAATTGTCTTTTCTTGGATTTATTGGTAACAATAACTTTCAACAATAAACTTAAAAATCTTTAACAAATTAAACCATCATATTGATTAGACTGAAACTAAAGAGAATTCTGATATTCAAGATAAAAATCCTAGTAAATAACGGCAATCTAGTACGCCGAAGCCAAGAATTACGAGAAAACATCAGCACATCTAGTTATGCTGAAGCCAAGTTCAAGATTAAACTGAGACAGAATCCGTTACATATGGTTTCTATCAGAGAGACCACGTGGGGTCTGAGGGTGGAGTCACCACACTCCACCCACTCAGACCACTTGGTCCATAATTTACAACAGACATAATAAAAATACACGCTGCATGTTTCTTGCAATATCTTCTAATTTAAAAATTAGAAAGGCAAAGTATCATAACACTTACCCTACGGCTTAAAATTAACCTAAAATATCTATTATTTAAAGTAAACATGTGCACATTTTAATACGTATCCTGATAATTTGTAGGATTTATAATTAAGGTAGTATTGAATCTTTACCTCAAAGTACATTATTATTGCATACAACACATTATTACATGGGAGGGGGCAATGAGAATTATGATTGGAAATTGGATCGCAAATATTAAATGTTTGAGAGGCTCTGCTTTATATGTTTTATCAAGTGAAAATGTTAGCTGCATTACTTTCAAATAAGAACAAATACTAGAATTTTATGACCACCAAAAAATATTTTAAAATTTCTTTTTACAAAATTTATGTATAAAAATTCAAATAAAAATTAAATTTTTAGTTTTTATTAGCTTGCTATGCAGTAACTTCCTCTCCAAGCAATTTGAACTATTTTGCTTTTTCTATGCTGTTAATACAATTATCGTGAAAATATAAATTGCATTAATTTGTATGTATTTCTTCAAAACTTAAGTAATATATAGAATATTGAAATCTCTATCTAAGAACTCGCAAGAAATTGTATTTAAACTGTACTGTACTTCCTGTATCAAGTCTCAATTATGTATTCACTATCGCTCCTAATGCTTTTCGTTTATTTTTGACAGATTAGATAAACACGTTCTTTTATGAATCCGACTGAATACAGACACACACTCAGAACTGCTCCTTATGTGGATCAAACCCCAATTTTACTATCTTTCATTTCCATTGCCAATACCTACACAGAGTAGAGTTTAATAACGCTGATTATACCAGTCAAGACATTACTCGAACGTTTAACTTCCCTCTGCATTTTGAAATGCAGGTGGAATCAAGGGGAAAGGGATAAATTTCTGGAAATGGAATTAGTTTCCGGGGTTTTCTCCAATTTGGCAGGAGTTATCCACTTTCAAAAGATGGGCGTGGAATATACATGCAGCTAGGGATATTGAACAATTAGAAATTCAAGGAGAGTTGAAATATGTTTGTCAAGTATTAACTATACTGAAGTTGAATTTCAAAAGTTCGGAAACATATGTCTATTGATTATAGGCTAGGAAATTCACGAAATGAAATTATTTAATTTCATTGTAACTGAGATGAAAATTTTATAATGCACGCATTGTGATCAAAAGTTACTTTATAAATATTATTGTCGATAAATAAATGATTTGGAATGGACTTTTTAAGGAAAGGTTGTGAGTGACAGTTATATTAACGTCGCACTATAAAGCTGCAAGAGGGGTATTGGCGACGGACCTCGTAACTTTGAGCCTCGGTCAAGTGAGAGAGAGAGGCCTCCCTTTTTCCTAACTTTTACACCACATCAACCGGAGAATATTTGAGCCTCGACAAATTTAACGTGCATCGGCCTCCTCTACACGGTGGGTCTTCAGCCGTATTAAGCTTGAACTCATGATACTCCAGCCACGTGTTCGTAACCGTGACCACTAAGCTACAGTAGCCACGAAGGAAAGTTAGTAGAAGTTATGCATGTTAAAATTTAAAATGGGTCATTTTATCGTAACAAATTGTTCTAGAAAATTAATTTTGTATTATATTACATATTGATACGAATTTTGTATAAAATACCGTAAATAATCTGTATTTGGATGTGTAATTCATTTATATTGCTCTTTGCTATATCTATTTCATGATAAAATTGTAATATTCACAAGCAACGCCATCCCTTACGTTATAATGGCGATTCAATGGGAGCTTGGCGAAATATTGGCGATAAAGCCAAGTTGTCATCATTTTTGGTGAGTTCGAAACTATCTAGATTCTTCAAAAATTAGTAGAGAAATCCACTAATTTCACGATCTATGACGCAAGCGCATCTTTCTGGAAGTTTCGGCTACGGCAATGAATAGAGCGATACTTGCCGTAACAGTCAGTCTGGTTTCAAACAGTGAGCCTGGTTTTGACTAGCGATTAGTAAACTTACCTTGATCGTGATTAGCTCGGTTATGCTTGAGAATAAGCTTATATATACGTGTATTTTAGATACAGATAATTGCGCCTAAGTGCTGTTGAAGGTGTGAAATCCTTCTGATATTTATTCTGAGAATTTTGCTGTTGAATCCTATGTTTTGAAGGATCGATTTTCGACAATAAATACTCATCGCTCTTAAAGAATTACCTTGTTGTTTACGACTGGTTTTACATAAAATCTTCAAACCCCAATCTACGTAACAATATATATATTGTATTTTGTATTATATATTAGTTTTGAATGTATTGCATTTGTAATTTATTAGATGTTTCCTTTCATCTTAATAAAACAAACATAATTTTTCTATGATTTATTTTTCTACAATACTGATTTGATGCACAATGCATCCCACAAAATTTGTAAGACTGAAAACTAAAAATATACGAATTGATAAATGGATTGTAAATCATGAAGTAAGATGAATTGATTGAAAATTAAATGAATAATATTATTTTAAAACATTATAATCTATGCGACAGAGAGTTAAAACTTCATATTATTATTTAAGACTTTTTTTCCATCTGAAGACGACATACGAAATCACAGATTCTACCTCCTGTTATTACTAAACAAAGATAAACTTGTCTGAAATTTCGTACAAATTCAAAGTAATTCATGGTATAGTAAAAAACTTAAAATAGATTAAGCATGTAGATATTTTATTCATTTTTCCCCTCACATAAGCGTTCCGCATAGGATTTCTTTTAAAAATTTTATAAGAAGTTATTTGCATCCCCACGTGTGAAATAAATACAACTATGAATTAAAAAAATCCCGTTAAATAAAATTTTTCATTTGTGAAAAATATTTTTTTTTCAATTTTTATTTTAGTTTACAATCTTCCTTATCATGTTCAAAATTTCAATCATTAATAAAATACATTTTAAAGTGCTCAATTGAGCTGAAACTTTATATACACGATTATTTTGGATGACAATACGGTAATTTAATTATTATTAGTAAAAATTTATTGATTAAATCTAATTATTCAAAAATTATATATACATCTACGTTGGCATCAATTTTGGCGACTTAGCGACCATTCTCGGGACATCTGTCAAAAATTTAAAGGCTTTTCTTTTAACACATTTTAAGTTGCTCATTTGAGCTGATATTTTCAATACACTATTGTTTTGGGTTATAATACGTTAACTTAATTATAATTAATTAAATGAATGAAACTAATTGTTTAAGGGTTTTCAGATACAGCCCCAGTGGCTTCATTTTTAGTGACTTGGGTCAAAACTTAAAAATATTTTTTTTCTCGCCTTTTAAAAAATTCAGTTGAACTGAACTTTTATATACACGATTTTTTTGGATGACAATACGATACTTTAATAAAAATTAATTTGCACTTGATGTTGTGATTCGGTCATATGTATATACATATTTATATTAATTGTAACTATTTAATAAAAAGTAACTAAAATAAAATTTTTCTTTGTTGACCTAAGCAGGATTTAACTTTAAAAAAAAACTTTATGTTATTTGTTTCTACTCAAATGTTTAAGCAAGAGTCAAATTGATTTTACTCATTTGAAATTAAACAGTTTTTCAATTAAAAAGCCTCAACTTTTCTCAATTTAATATCTTATTTTAATAAAAAATGTAATCCCTATATATATATATACAGACTACGCGTAACTGGAGGAAGAATGTTTTCTTTTTAGTATATTAAAATTTTTTGAAGTTATATGTGCTTTTTGAGGTGTGAAGAATTATGAAAAATAATAGTCCGAATATGTTCAAATGTACAAATTCCAATAATATGTTCGGTTTTGAATGCACTGTAAGACTTGAAGTGAGAATTATATATATATATATATATATAGATATATATATACAGAGAGAGAGAGAGAGAGAATATAATTAATGCAGCTAATTTGTGTATTTAGCCTTGCGAAAATGAAATATTTTCCTTTCGAAGCTATCCACAATTTATATAAACATTTATTTATTTCTGTTAGAATCAGTTTAACATGACAGCATTTTTTTCCATGAATTACTTAGGGAAAAAACAAAAGAATAAACTAAAGATATACCTTTGAAAAACTCACTTTTAAATTCCGTTTTCATTTGTTAAATTTGAATTTTTATTTCTGCAGCTTTACGTAAGCTCATTTTTTAGTTTATGCAGTTGAAGAATTGGAATTTTTAGTTTAAAAATAAACAACAATAAAACTTGATTTTTAAACATTATATTTTTGCATTGTTTTAAAAAGGAATGCATTGTTTTATTATTTTAAGTGTTTCTTTATTTTATAGCTAATATCTATCTTTAATACCTTTTAAAGTTCAAATCTTAATTTTTAATACATATTACAATAATGCACTTAATTTTTTTTCTTAATTTCAAGTCTAGAATAAATGTTAAATTTTCCGGAAATATTTTACAAACAAATCGTTTTCCTTTTCGAGTAGTAAAATCTCTTCTTACATTATCATGGAAATAGAAAAACTGATTCTTTAAGAGTGATTGTCATGAAATAATCCTTTAAAATCTTTAACACACACACATCAAGGAATAATACTATAGAGAATATAGTTATCACAGTTTTAAATATGTTAGGGTAATCTAGTGTTCAAGGTAACGGAATCGTGGCTGGCGTGTCACGAGTTCGAGCCTAATACTGCTGAAGACTTAGGGGCAGCGACTTAAATCTGTCGAAAGCTCTAATTCCGTTGGTGTGACGTGGTATGGTAGTTAGCAGAGGGGGTGCCAGTTCAGATGTCACCCTCGTCCCTTGACCATGGATCAAGTTTACGAGATCCGTCGCCAATAGACCATGCAGCTTTGTACAGTGCAACATTAATATAACTCTCTCTCTCTAGCTTAATGCCACTGATACAGGTACATGCGATAACCACAATTATTCCTATTATACTTTTAAAGTACGTCTTTGCATGATTTTTATTCTAATTTATGATAAGCTTTGTGATGAACAATGTTTTTTAAGAGCTTTTTCGTGAATGTTTACTGGTAAAACAACACAAATATATTTTGTATTAAATATTTCTTAACTTCTAAAATAATATGGTAGAATATATATTTGTTTTCTATGTAAATTATTTTTATTTTTTAATGCAATAAGGTTTTTTTAAAGTGTTTTTTATATGTCTAATCTGTAGTTCGTAAACTATGTACTTAGACATTATGAAAAAGCTTTTTGACACTATAAAATTGTTAAAAATATTAAAAGATGAAAGTTTGAAGATAGTATATAATATTCATAATTGCTTTGAAAAGGTTTGTTTTTTTATATAGAGAGGTTTTAGGTTTTTTTAGCAGTATAGTTTTTAAAATTTTGAATTTTAAATCTTTAAATGCATTTTTCTCTGAAACAGCTTTTTTGATATTTTACAACACGGTAAGCATATCTCAAAAAGTTCTGTAGATAATTGTCTGAAATTTTGTATCATGGTTCATTATTATAGTATGTATGCTGAGACGTAGGGATTAAGAAAAAACAGCATGTTTACCTTTTTTATAAATTTTTTTCTGTTTGATAAATATGAAATTTTTGAAAAATTTGTATTGCGTGCACTTTTTGACCTCTAGTTCAGTTATAAATTAAAATTTTTCTAAGATATTAGGTCAGTTCATTAGTAACTGTTTACTGAGTAAAATTATATGGGTTTTTTAAAATTTTACGCATTAGATTTTATTTCACTATGTTTAACGTAACGTGCAAATAAAATCTAATTTAAACCTAAAATTGGCCATATTTAAAAAAAATACACTGAAAGAATTTTTTTTGTTATTTGTATTAGTTTTAATTTATAACCAAACAAAAAATGAGTTTAAAAGTAAATTTTCAGCAAAATTTCAAAATAATGCCTCCGCAACTAGTCAGGCACCTTAATTCGGCGACCAATTTCGCCAAATAAAATGACATTGACTATTCAAAGGACTTAGCCAAATGCTGTCTTTATGCTTTTTTTTGTGACATGAATGGAAAAGGTGTTCCACTATTGGCCGCATATCGCTAATGAGTTGTGCTTCTCTCCATGTGTTGACCAAGAAATTAATCTTTGATGATGAGGTATAAGTATTCTAATTATTTTGAGGCGCAACGACACGTTTTAAAAGCTTAACAACTAAATCACACACCATTTGTGAGTAGTATCTTAGAATTATAAATGTTGTTGTCTTACATGAAATTTACTAAAATGCTCTGTAATGTGTCACAAGACAAATATAATGTACAGACTTACTAAAAATATATTTAAGTAAAGGAGAAACATACTAATTTGAATTCATTTAGGGTGAATAATCAATAAAATTTTAAACTAAATAATCATTAAGATGGGGAAAAAGTTTAAAATTCTCAATAACCACACAAAAATTTCAAATAAATTAGTACAAAATTATGTGTTTAATGATAAATGAGGTAATATAAATGATATTCTTGTAGGTAGGATTATACAGATTCTCCTGTTATTAGTAGTATTCTTAGTAACTTACACTCTCATACTAAAGGTTTATATATGTAATAACCTCCAATTAATATAATTCAGAAGTTATCTGAGTAGGTAATAAACTGTGTGCATAGCAGTAGAAATATCAATGTAAATTGAATTCCTGCTTCATTTTCTGGAAAACGTTACCCTCATTAAAACGAAATGAAAGTTCTAATCTCGAAGGGAAATGATTTCGCTTTCAATTTCCTCCTGATTATTGCTTCTGCATTGTTGAATGATTTATATAGGAAAGCGTTTCATAAATCTTCTCTACCTAATTTTAACTGATTTGAATGCAACAGATGATTAATACCGAAATTCGTAATCCGTGTAAATATATTCTTCAATACACAACTTTAAATCATACTACAGAAAATCCTTTATATATATATATATATATATATATATATATATAATGAAAGAAAAGTCCAAATTTTAAAAAAAAAATTATAAATGCATTGGTTTTATATTCAATGTTTGTAAAAAGTACTATAAGTGAAAGGGAGGGAGAGTTATATTAACTTGGCACCGCATTCCGCTTAAAAAGAAGTTTCTTAGACATCTATTCATTTACATATCATAAAATATTTCACTATATAATGCATTTATATCTCTATTATATATATATTAAAAATCATAATGTGTAATATAGTTTTTAAAGTGATAACTTCTTTAGGCGCGTTTTGCTGAAGAGTGAATTTGAATGACAGCGTCACGCTCGGGAATGTAACGCTTATTTAGCTTTTTTCGTATTTCATAGAAAATCGTGTTTGTGGACAGGGCCGCTCAAGATTCAATAGTCCGCGACATACACACCCTAAAAGAAATCAAGTGACGAAAAGAGAGATGTTACCCCGGGTTTTGAATAATACTCACCCTTAACTCTTGTGTGCTTATATAGTTAGTATTTCGTTTCCCGAAAGATGAACTGTTGATACACACATCGAAAAACACAATCCCTAGGGAATTTAAAAATAAATCATATGATATTTATGTAGAAAAGTTATGCGTACATAACTCTTCTACATAATTCCTAGTATTAATGTGTGCATAATATAAAATTCGAATGATCCGATTGCAAATATATATTTGTTGTAGATAAAAAATCAATTTTGATTCAGAAAATGTCGAAGGAACAACTTATTTGAGTCTTCTAGAAAGAGGAGGTTTAAAAATGTCCACAGATATTGTTATGAAAATCATTTCAACGCAACATTTTATTTTTAATTTAATAATATGGAAAAAATTCGAGTCAAAATATTTTAAAGTTGATGGCCAATTATTTTGCTTTACAAGCATAACAAAAGCCTATCTGGAGTGAGAGTGAGAGAATATTAACGTCGCACTGATTAGCAACACGAGGACTTTTGGCGACGGTCCGCGTAATTTTGAACCATGGTCAAGTGACGCGGACGACACCTGAGCTGGCACCCCCTCTCCTAACTACCACACACCACACCAACGGGAGGACGTTTGAACTCTCGACAGATTTAACGTGCATCGCTCCCATACACGGCGGATCTTTAGTGGTACTAGGATCGAACTCATGACATGCTAGCCATGATCCAATGCCTAGACCACTCGGCCACCGCGGCCACAAGCCTATCTGGAATTACATGAATTGAGAAATATCTTGCATTATTTTCATTCATCTTCTGTAAACTGTATAACACACCTGCATTTCAATATTTCTAAAAAAAATATTCATTACATTCGCGAATATATGTTTAAATAATTTTTAAAAAGCGCAGTGAAGAAATTTTAACGGTGAAAATGATTGAAAAATGAAGAAATTTAAGACGAATTAAATTAATGTTTGCTTATTATATTTCATTGTTTTATTTATTTAAATAGTCAGCTATCGATTCGTATTTTATTCATGTGCATGTATTTTCTTATAATTCATTTTTTATACTATATAGAGAATGGAAGTATCGTCAAATAGCAGAATCATTTGGTATTAATTATTCATGTATCGGAGAAATTTATTCAGCGAAATGTAGAGCAGAAAATGGAAAATAATTCTAATGGTTTCTATTCATATTCCCCTAACCCAAAATGTAGAGAAAATTATCGAATTCATTCACAAAAATTTAGTTGCCTACACCGAAACCGGGTCGGCTCTTCTGAACAAATTACCTATGATTTTATGTGGGGATTTTAATGTAGATTTTTCAAAAGACAAATCAAAAACATTATGTCTTAAAATCAAAATTCAATTTATTTATGTCAAATGATCCTAGTGAAAGCACGGCGGAGTATGGAACAACACTTGATGGAGCTTTTTGTTTAGATATTTAAATATTATTGAATCTATATAAAGTATTTACAGCCTATTTCAGCTACCATAAACCTATTGTTTCCTTCTTAGAATACAATTAATTCACAAATAAGATTGTATATTTTGCAAAACATATAAGTTTATGAATACAGACATATGAATAAATAATTTTATACGGCAATACTAATATCCACTTGTTTTTTATTCACCAAGCTAATGCCTGAAAAAACATTACACAATTTGAAGGTCTCACTTCTATCGTGTTGTCATATGTCCACACACTTTTTTTAATAACCAGTTTATTATTTTTGTTGAGTACGTGACAGCTGTATTAACGTCATTGTATAAAGTAGCATGGTGGGGATTGTCGAAGGATCTCGTAAGTTTTAAACATGATCATGTGAGGAGGAATACACCTGAGCTGTCAGTTCACGTCTCCTAAATACCACATCACACAATCTGGAGGATATTGAACCGTGACAGATTTAACATGCAATCGGCTCCCTCTATACGACGGTACTTCAGTGACATCAGGAATCGAACCCACTATATTGCGGCCACGAGTTTGCGACTATAGCCACAGGCTATCACAGTCACAAGAAGTACAATAACATGTAAAACAATACTTCAGAATCGTGCAATGTAAAGATATTAAATGAATACAGGGAAATATATTTGTAATCACAATTTAGTCAATATATTTATTTGTACAATATACCTAATCAATATATTTATTTATATTGATTGAATGTTCATTAACGTCAATATTTTATGTAACACGAGTATTATTGGTGTAAGTGTGAGTCCAGATCACAAGTAATGGGAACAACAACTAATCTGATTCTTTAGTCTCTAAACTTCCTCATCACGCCTCTGTCTCGATGGATTCAAAATCAACATGTTTCAGCCTTTCTAGAAGCCAGATCTTTAAAGTGCTGCATTTTGTTCCGTTTAGATGAATTAATTAAACTTTCTATATTCAACGCATTATTTATAGTAGCATATATAATTTCAAAAATATGCCTAATAAATGCGAGAAGTACAAAAATAAAGTACAAGAAGTTAACTCAAAATTGATAATTATATTATTACTGTGGACCCCAATACCCCAAACCAAAGAAGTTTCCAAAAGCTATTTTTTCCCGTTATTATTATTGTATTCGAAATATGAGGAAATGGTTTCCATTATTGGCTGCATATTGCGGCATTTGGCGACTTTTTTGATTTAGCGAAATAGTGCGATAATAGAATACCCCAAAATGTTTACAAAAACATATAATTATTCTGATTTAATCCATTGATATATAACTTATGTTTACGAATGTTCATATCATACGAATGTTTTTGGGTTAAATATTGAAGCTATTACTTCTGTTTTAAAACATTGTTTTGCAGTTGAACATTGCTTTTTTTCGAAAGTGCCTTAATTAACACTGAATAATCTTGAACAATACAACAGAACTTAAATTAATTTAGTATACCAAGTCATATTTATAAACGTTGCACGTTTTATATTTCAACTGAAGCACTCACTCGTATATATATCGAACAATTCATATAATATTCACTTTCTGGTTGTTAATGATTCAGTTTTATACAGAAATTTTTAAATTTATCTAAAAGTTGAACTTAAGGTTATATTGCGTATGAAATCAATTTTTAAGAGAAATTAACTTTGCATTTAAATAAAGACTTGGGTACTTACGTTTTATAGCATCGACCAATTTATGCTAAATGAAGACATCACCAATTGCTGACATCGTTTTGACCATATGTTTGGTAATATTCCACTGCGTTTGCTTCTGTGGAAAACATCCCAAATTGTATTCATTTATAAAAGCAAAACAAGAGAAGAATATTTCATATTATAATTAATATTTTTGTTTCCAACCATGAGTGATCTGGTTATTATTTGAGTATGCGCGAGAACACTACAGCCGAAAGAAAAAGTTTATTTTTGAGCATGTATGAGTAAGATTGTTGAGTTTGAACATGTACAGGAATGAGTTTCCATTATTGTTTGCATATTTCTTATTTTTAGCTTTATTTTCTATTTGCCGAAATTAACAGCCGATATATAATAACACTTCAGTACCGAAATCTGTTATTGTAATCATACTAAGCATTTCCTTGCTTAAATATAACATCATTTAGATATCTTATTCAGAAATATATATATATAGAAATTTCAAATGATGTTTAATTAAATATAATTAAAAGTGATTAAAATGTACATTTTTCTTTTCATGACATCCAGTATGGAACAAAATAGCCTTACATAATACGTCTCCATTCAGAATCTCCTAATAATTCAGTTAATTCTATCTCATAATATTTTAAAATAGTTAATCTTCCTTGCAAATACTACTTAAACTCGTAATCAACATCTTCCTTTAAACACATTTTAAGGATTTTTAAACTGAAGAATACAACAGTTTGTCTGTATTCTTCATAAATTTTTAGAATAGTGATCCGAGTATTTGTGATATATATCCAAAGTAAGGATCCTTCACATATTATAAACATTCTCCAGATTCATTTCTAATAAATTTCTGAGAAAAAACATTTATTTAACACTGTATTTATTTGAAATGGTTTAATACTGTGTTAAAAGGAATATAACTTTATATTATAAATTAATATTTTTGTGTGCCGTTTATGTTTTTAAATTTCGGAACATTTTACTCGATAATTAGCAACTGTAACCGAGCAGCTACAAACGTTTAAAATGCATTCGCCCCTCTTTTACAGCTTGAGTTCACTTTGGTTTTTTTATTAACACCCTTTTATAAGCTTCATTAGTATTTAACGTAGTATTTGAACTCAATTTTTACCCACTTTAAAAAGTTAGATTAATTTGAAGTTTTGCTCACTTGTCGAGGATTGATGTCAAAACAATAATTTAATAATTTTGTTTTATTGTCCTGATCAGGATCATAAGGATTAACGATTACCAACTACCAGATCTCCTCCCGCATCAGGCAACTAATTTAAGATTCTAATTCCCGATCTGGAGACTAAAAGATTAATTTTCAACTTACTTTGATTAACTAAAAAAAAGGGTGTTTTTTAGTTTTTTTTTAAACTATATATTTTTATTTTAGTACTCGAATCGTTAACTATTTTCATTGGTAACAAGTCAGAAAAAAATTGGATTGAAAAATTAGATCGATATAAAACTTTTATGGTGTCTCAAAATTAATAGCATTTTTCTGCTCAAGCCGCTTGAATTCATTTATTTATTTACTATACAATTTCGGTATTTTCGACAGTAAATTCCCGGAATAGTTCATCACTAATAAAGAACCCTTCGAAGGAACGTGCAATGAACTATTCACGCCTTTTCGAACAAAGGGAAGATATTTATCTTGAATAAGGGACCACTACAGAAATTAATATATAAGTAGCATAAGAATTTGAGGGAAAAGTTGGAAATATGATAAAGAAATTTTAATTTATTTAATACACGTTTCAGTTAACATTTCTTGTGTGTTATAAGAAAAGAAATTTTGCATACACACGTGTGTGTGTATTAGATAGATGTATTTGAAGATATAGATGTATTTGAAGAAATAGATATAGATAGATAGATGTATTTATGTATAGATGTATTTGAAGAAATAAATAATAAACAGCCTATATATAAAAGTACATCGAAATAAATATGTGAAAGCAATTAGAAAATACTTAGACATTCCATAAGATATGTTTATAAGGGAGTTAAAATTTAAAACTTTTAAACGCGTGAACCTGTAAACTCTAAATCTTCTTAAGGTTTTATTTTACATTTCAATTTAATATATTGCACCTTTTATTCAAAATGAACACCTTCCAACTTCCCACGATCTTTCAATCATTTTTACCAATCATCTATCAAAGCACCACTGCACCCAAGGAAACTTCCACTCATCGCTGCTTACCTTAAAGAGCATATGAAACTATTTTATTTGGGATGTTTTTGGTTCACCTTTGCCTACATTACTGGCCATAATTTAGAGTCGAATGGATATTTAATTCAGGTCTGGTGGAAAGCCAGAATTCTCGTGTTTTATTAGGTCCGGCGCATTATCTTTTAACCACCCCAGATTTCATAAGAGCAGGAACAAAGTCCTGTGGGGAAAATCTAATTGAACAGTTTTACGTTTGAGGGTTTCATTATTGGTTTTATGATAGTGTTTTTATAATTTTTTGACGTGGTGTTCACGTTTGTTTGGCTAAAATGAGTCTCTGATAAGGCTTCCCTTTTAAAACCTTATCAATCCATTATAGAAGCCTGATGATGAGCTCTCTGCAAGCATTTTTTTCTATTTAGTTTCTTGTGCATATCTTGCATATACATGGCCATTTTGATGGTTGAAAGCAACTTCAAAGTCAATGTCGGTAAAGAGAATTCTTTTGTAGCTATTATGAAAGTGCAACAGTGCCTTTTCATTAAGGTACTTCTGATTCATTGATTATTTTGTATGAAAATGGTTACTTAATTTTGATAACATCTTTCGAGCTCTATCAATCATAAAGTGAATCTGGCATTGTTAACTTCTCCAAAATACAACGAATTAAATAGGCGGGTCACGTTTTCAGAATAAACGAAGACCGCACCACTAAAAAAGTCTTCAATGCTCAACCAATTGTCACCCGAAGGTAAGTTTAAATCTTAGATGGATTGATGACGTAGAAAAGATCTCCTAGTTTTGAGAACTAAGAATTGGAGAACACTAGCTGGAAGAAGGCTGGCCTGGAAAGAGCTTTTTGAGAAGGCCAAGGCCCACCCTGGGCTGTCGAGCCCCTGAGAAAGGAAAGAACATCTTTTTTATGTCTTCTTCTATGCAATGTGTTATTCTTTTCGAAATGTTTATCAGTTTAACAAAAAAATCTTGTTTTGGCACGAATTTTGGCGAGTTTTTACCATGACTGCTTTGATGAGAACTGGTGTTATCACGGACAGACGCTCACACATCAACTACGGTGATAAAAAAAAAAAAAAAAAAAAAAAAAAAATATTGCATATTCAAGAGAATGTAGCGAGACATCTCGGATGCATTGAGACTCTGACTGATTGATCATGCGCGGTGCCCGCATGCGCAGAGAGAGCAAAGCTCTTATAAAAGCGCGTCCAAATATCGAGCACAGAATACTCGAGCACAGAAAAGCATTAACTCGATGTGTACTGTGAACACTCGACGCCTACGCAGGTCATCAAGAACAAAAGACGGCTGCTCACGGAGGGTGGTTCTGCTCCATGATACGGCGTCCACAGTCTCCAGAGTCACACAAATGGAACTGGACAAGTTCAATGGAGACGTTGGACCATCGTCTACAGTCGGACATGTCACCTGCGATTTCCATGTGTTGGTCACTGAAAAAACACCTGAAAAAGCGCTTCAACTCGGACACGTACTCAGACACTGTGAAGGACTGGTCTCGTCACAGCCACAGAATTCTGGAACAAGAATCTGCGCTTGTTCATCAGTGGTCGTTGTGTATATTTTGAATAAAGTCTATATTTTACCCACGTGTCGTTTCGTACCTTTTCATTTGATCACCTTGTAGTAAAAGCGAGCTGTTCTTGGTCTCAGAAAATTCCTTTTTGGTTCGATAAATGAAAAACTTTTTAATGTCTAACCGTTTTGAACCTTAAAAACTCCCGATGTGCTCTTATTTTTTTTGATGCAAAGAAATACAATCTGCTTTGCTGCTATTAAAACTTCTAGGACTCCGACTAATTTATAACAACAAGCTCAAAAGATAGCTATTATCTGAAAAAATAGTAAAGACAATCTCAAATATTTGAGTCAAAGCTTTTGATACGTTTAAGTACATGGGGGGGGGGATTAAAGCCTAATGAATCAAAAAGTAATTTTGGATTTAGGGCTCAATATATATATACATGCTATTATTTTTCAATTTTTAAGAAATTAATGTATATTTAAAAGACTGTTCATTCGAAATGCAGAAACAATAATTTCAAATTGATTGTAAAAACCAGAAAATTTCATTCTCATTTTCTAATAAAAAAGTAACGCCCCATTTAATTCTTGAAACCGGTGGGAACATTTAAAAGACGTCATTACTTTTTATACAATTTTTCTTTTACGTAGTATGATCCAAAAGTTAGGAGAGAAGGTATAAAAAACCTTACCCTGAATAGTTCATAGAATCGAAGCACATCCACCTTCAAAGTAGTTCACTTGGGTGACAATACACTACTGCCAGAGTTCGTGTAAATTCTAGAAGCACAGCTGGAAGTCGTTTTTCGCAATCTCCCGTAAAGCCTCCAGCGATACTGCTTTCACTTCATCTAATGATAAAAACGACACCCCTGTAGATGTTTTTTCATTGATAGGAACTGGCAAATGTCACATGGGATCAAGTCTGGTGAATAGGGGAGATGTGGAAGCACATCAGTGAGAGTTTGGGCGAGAAACTATTTTACCAATTGGGGTGACATGCTAGTGCGTTGTCCTGCAGAAAATAAGGTTGTAACTCTGCCAGAACTGAGGCCGTTTATGATGAATGGATTCCCTGAGACGACTTCTACGAAAAGTGTGCAGCCTCAGCAATTTGTACAAGTGCTTCATTGGCGACGATATTTTCAAACACATTCCGACAACAACGCAACATTTTCCTCGTTTCGTGAAGTCGAAAATCGCCCAATGCATTCATTGTATTCGATGGATTCTCGGCCCTCTTTAAAACACCGATGCCATTCGTAAACCTTGGATCTCGCCATGGTAGATTCATCAAGCACCTTACTTAGCACTTACAAGGCTTCATTGATGTTTTATCTAAGCGTTTACAGGATTTAATGTTTCAAGAAAAGCCATCTTTCTTAGGTCGTGAAACTAAGCTAACAAGCTCCAGAATATGACAGCAAACGATTCGGTCACATGACATGAACTAAACCAGCCTGGTCACGTAGAAGAGTGTTAGGAGAATCCATTTCAAGTGGTATAAGTTTCATCGTCAGCAGTGGCTTCAGTCCCCGAATATTTGGATCGTACTACGTATATTTCCTTCCAATTTTGCTAAGCATTTTATTTTACTAACCAGGGAGTTTGATTACTTGAGTTATTTCTATAAAATCCATTTTCTGACAGATTCATATGGTCAGTTTTGAACATCAAACCCCCAATTGTACAATTTAATCTTATAGAACTATTCGATATTGGAGTATATGTGAATCCATGGAGATTCTTTAGAAATGAAACATTGATACCTATCCTTCGTGGCTGTTAAGGCGGTCAGTTTAAATGCTTGATTTAACATTGTAAGGCCACTTCCTATTCTAGATGGCAACGTGTTTAGGAAGCGCAAATGTAAACAGTTTCTGGATCTAGTAAACAGGAATCGTATATAAGCTGGATACATAAATCTATGTATTATTATGATATTTTAAGACATGATGTATATGAAATTTGTGGAATATGTAATTTGAGTGATACCAGTTAAGAAAAATAAAGATAATTGGCATTTCTTAACTGGTATTACCCAACTTTTACCACCCTAAATGTTCTAGAAATTGTTATAGATGCATGATTTGTATGTGCATTTCAATAATTTATTAAAACTAGAGTTCATTCTAAACCTAACTGAATAAAATTATTCGCATAATATTCGTATAAGAAGTGATAATATTTTTTCAATGAATAGGAAAGATTTTTATTATAATTTACATGCACTTAAAACAGTCTATGCCTTTTTTATTTAGATAAGTATAAGATTTTCATTATGTTTTCAATGAGGCTAGAATAGGATCACATATAGAAATCCCATGTAGTGAATTAACATCCGCGTTGTGTTATGAGTGTTTAGAAAAGGAAAAGTCACAGTGCCGGTTTATCCATTGGGGGCTTGGGACCCGGATAAGCTGGACTTGATCAGGTTTCCTGGTGATAAATTTCTTCTGTAGATCTTTCGACCTGTAGATCTTCGTCGCCCAGGGCCCGAATTGAGCTCAATTCGGCACTGAGAAAAGCTATTAAAACAACACTCTTATTTCTTAGATTTGTAACTACTACCAATTCTAACTTAAGCCGATAAGAAGCAAGTTATTTTACTTTATTCTTATAAATAATGAAAAAATAGTACTTGTCAATAAATGAAGAAACTTTCCTTGATCTCCCTCTTGAGTTGTTCAAATCTTTTTTCAGGAACACTGACGATTCAAATATAAACTCGACTTTAATTTATTAACACATTCAGTTGCTACCTTCACTTTTCTTCGCTCTCAAACTCAATTATCTCAACTTAGTTTGACGACTTCTCTCAAATAGTTATATTTTGTATAATCACGGTTCCTTTACGAAAAGAGATTTTCTAAGCAAACACACACACACACACAATGTCTGAAAAGTTTATCCCCTAGAAGATTAGTGAGAGAACCGAAGACAACCTGTTACACATTTATTTTGATTTTGCTTCTGCAGGGTGGTCAAACTATCAACTGAATAATGTTAGAGAAAAATTGAACTGCCCGTTACATACACACACAGTACTTGTATGCCCATAGTAACATGTTTCTTAATATGCATCTTTTTTAAAGTTATTCGTAGTATTATTATCTTCACTTATTTCTTAATTTAAAATTATAGTTATGACCATTATAATGTGTGTGTGTCGCTTTGCCCAGCTGTATCTTCCAAAATTATCAGTTTCCAATAATGTATTTAATTTCCCTCATCATGCAACATTCAGAAAATTTTAACACATTTGAAACTAAGGCATCCAATGATATTTGATTATGAATACTAACTCGTTAGAAATATATTTCATATCTAATGTTAAAGGATTACTTGAATAGCTCGAAAATGCAATTGAAACAGTTGAAGAAATAATTCCATTTAAAACAGATATTCTTTCTATACAGGATGGTAAAATTTTCCAGTTTGCGCTATTCGTGCGGATTGTTCGTTAAAATTCTATGTAAGATAGTTTGGGAAAATCCCAGATTCAACGTGTTCGCTTGAGCTTAGAAATTTGAGCTATATTTATAAAATATTAATAACACATATTAAATCCATATATTTTGAGACTTATTTATATAGGCTGTGTGTTAATAGTATTAAACCTCGAAAAAAATACAAGATAGTGGGGTACAACATTATTCATAAATGAAATACTTAAATTCGTTAATTTTTCTAAAATTGCAATATTTTTTTACACAAGTGAAAATGCTTGAAACATACATAATAATTCATAAAATAATGCTGTATTAAAATAAATAAACTGCTCATAAACTAAGGAATTGTAGATAAAGTAGCTGAAAATATTTACAAGAATACAGACCAAATCTATAAGAGTGATATTAACTTTTTTTAAATATATATAGCCCACATAGCATAATTTAAAACTTGTATAAAATATTTTTATTTCCAATCATGATATTGAATCATGCACATTTAATATCAAAAAGGGTTCTATTTATTGATGTCAATCCGCATAATTAAAAGACAAGGGCATTACTATCAAATAACAAAATTGAACTAATTATTTAAAATGTTCTTATAAAAAATGAAGTCTTTGTAGCATATAAGGAGAAAAATTAATTACAGAACAAATTCTCATAAGTAAAGTTTTATTTAATCCTGTTGAAAGAACTGCCATTAAAGGTCATGCACAAATCACGATAAATAATCTCTTTTCGCAGAAATTTTTAAAATAGTTTGACGTATCTGTTTCTACTAATTAAATCGACGGGGAATACAATTTCAAAATCATTATTGGAATAAACTAGTACAAGGCAAAATATCACATTCCCTTAAAAATGGTTCTGAAAAAATTACTGAATCATCCGATTTCTACCAGAAAAAGATGTACCTTAAAATCTCTTCCTAATTAACTGCTAATTGTACCATTTCTGTCTTATTTCTAAGCATTTTCTAGCTTACCTTGAGATTTAATTATGAATATGGACAAACAATATCTCATATTCAGGAGTTATTTCTTTATTTACTGATTAATCCCTGATGTATATGGGGAAAATTAATAAACTTAATTTGTGTTATATTTTTAGTAATTTATTTTCTGAAATTAATCTCAAATTGTATTTGAATAGTGAATTATTTTTTCATGTTTGTTAAATTTATGAACTTACCTTTTTTATTTTATAATCATCGGATAAAGTAAGATTATATTTCTTCGAACTAATTTAATTTGATTTTACAATTTTTCTTCAGGGTTTTAATTAATTATGTTTCAGTATTTTCTATCCTGGATGAAAATTTAAAATATTTACATTTTGACTTTTTTATTATTTCGTTATATCGTTTCAGTGAGAAATACGTGTCATTCATTTTTATACACTTATTTTCACTGTTGTTTTTAATCAGCATATTTTCGATTCATTTTTTAAGTTTCAAATTATGCTATTTATAGAGATATTATGGATAAAATTTATATATATATAACCTTCCATTCTAATTACTTTTTTTAAACACTTTTAAAATGTGTCTCCCATTTTTTAGAATAAAGCGAAAATATTTGTAATAATAGTTTTTAATTTGCGTTGCTATCAAATTCAATTTAGTGCTCAGTCCAAAAAACAAATTTAACTGGGAATTTTTGTAATCATTAAACTAATTTTTATTCTAAGCGAAACAATTTCTACTCAACAGATCTTAATTTGGATGCAATGATAAAACAATATTTTGCTCTTTTGAAACAAATAAGCAAAAATAAATACATTTTTGTATTTGTTCTTTTTTTAAAAGATCTCAAAACAATTAAGACAGCATTACTCACCCTAAAGGGCCTGAAAATCTTACGAGAAGGACGCGAGTTTATCAAAATGTCGAAAACAAAAGATTATTTTAAAAAAATATTTTTAATTTATTTAAAGGATGCTATACAAAAAACATTCTGACATAGTAAGAAATAAAATACACATTTCCACTGATTTAATACACTTATAAATGTATCACTACATCAAAAGATATTTCATTATTAATTTAACAGTACTAAGTTAAGAACATGTTTAATAATTCCCAGTGACCCTATGGGCATGACATAAAACTATATACAAAATTTAATACTTATCTTGATAATTTGTATGGTTTATAATTAAAATCTAATTGTAGTTTTACGTCAAAGTAATTTTTTACTGAATTCGATACATTGTTATTGTATTGAGGGAGGGGGGCAATGAAAATTATGATTGAAAAATGGGTCGCAAGTATAGAAAGTTTGAGAATCACTGAATGCGAAGAACCTTCGGCTACAAGCTGTTGAATTTCGCATGATTCACCGACCTACCGATCCGCAGCTACGATGTGCATCCCTTTTACTGCGTTGCCAGATTATCGGCTTTCGAACAACTTTTGCCAGTGAGGTGAGAAAGTGGCTCCAAATAAAAGTTGCTTGAAATTCCACGCAATGGGTTCTTCGACGCCTTACGTCCTAAACAAGACGGCGGTAACGAAGGTAGCTTCGCATCAGATATGGCGTATAATATTTTAGTGGTGTACACATATTTTACCGGCATATATTTTATCGGCGTATAATTTTTTTAAACAGAATGGTTCTCCATTTCTGTTTACACCCATCAACAAAAGCGCAAGCGAAATAAAAGAAATAATACTGGATGGTCGTTTTCAAAACAGAAAAATCGGCGAGTTATGTTTCCGTGTGGAGAAAGGACGCGGCTGACGTCAGAGCATGAGGTGTTATTTACGGTAACCCTTCACCCTCAGATTGGTCTAAAAGTTTGGCCAAAAATTTGCACGAAAAATGTACGTGTGATAAGCCTTTGGACGACTGATACGAAATGAATCCCTATTCGATCCATTCGTTAAGGGCTTTTATTCCCAACCTTTGTTGTTTGGGACTTACAGAAGGAGGGAGCCCCCGAGAAGAACTTGCTTTCTAAACGATACAGAGAGAATGTTGTTTTGCCTTCCAATTACTGCAATTATTATACATCTCCAGTAGATTTTAGTGTCGTTAGAACGTTTTTTACGTTGACATTGGGGGCAATCTCTTCTTGAGAAGGCTGATCTAGTTGACGTGTACATGTGACGTTTGTTACTGCTCATTGTTGTTCGCGACTTGTAGAAGGAGGCGCCGCTGCAAACCAGTTTCTTAGTGAAGAATTAGATATGATTAAGTGTAAAATGTAGTTGGGTTTATGTTTGAATGGAGTGAAATAAGTCATATTAAAACCAGCTTAATTCCCCTCTACCCAGTGACCCGGATAAGGATGTGGAAGGAAATAAAGGATCACTCGACATAAATTCCAATTATTTTATTTATAACTTCAAACGACTCAACACTATAAATAGGATAATTCAGTCAATCAACAGAGAGAAGAGCGAGATTTGCGTTTGAGGAGAATACATTAGTAATTTCTTTATAATAATGTGGTTCTTCCTTAAGATTATTTTACACAGAAGCTAATACTTAATGTCCGCCTAACGATTATAACACTTTAAACATCAACGTGATATGAATTTGACAGTACCTGACTTTAGGCAGTCTTCTAAACAATTGTAATTAACTTCCTTTTCCTGATTATAATCATTTACAAGGTAATCTTTACCTTGAATCTTTCTTGTCACTTCTAGTTAACTGAACTTCTAATTTTCTAACTTTTCATTCACTATTCTCTTCACTTCTAATTCACTCACCTTGGTAACTCGCGAACTAGGAATATACATATAATAAACTTAATTTCCATATCACGTTTCATTCTTTAGGAGAAGATGGTAATTTTTGCTAACCCAAAAGGACTGTTAATAGAAGGTCGCGTATATATCCATCACGATATTTTTAATTATTTTTATGTTCTGTCATTCTCTTTTCATGAGACTATGTTCGTATCTGAAGTTCTTCTTATAAAGCTACAAGATCTATAAAGTGAATCCTAATTTATTGTTTAGTATTTGACAGTTTTCTTAGTCGCAATCTTGTTTTTGTGAGCGGAAGGTATTGATAGTGTAAATTTTACTTTCCCTGTGGTATTCTAGCTAAATTGGTTTGATTTGGAGTAAATCTACATTTTTAATTCCAATTAGTTTTCTAACTCTATGAATCTTTTAATAGCAACCTGCATTATCTCCCCATTTCTGATATCACGTTATTTATATTTGTCTCGTACCTGAGTAACTGAGAGTTATGAATATTTATTCTTTAATTACTAAAACAACTTGTGTAAGTTAGCTAAAAATAAAGTTATCTACATTAAAAAAGAAAGTTTCATCCTTTACTCTTCCACTTCAGATTAATATACTGAAATCACAAAAGTTGCATTTTCTATAGATGAAGGTGGGGGTTAGTAACATAATGTTTGCAGGTTTTTATGCTTTTATACAGATGATCTCAAATTTTTGTATCTGAAATTATAGCACAATATGTATTGAAACCATCCTAGTATGTTGCTTTCCCTGCATCAACACTCTGCGTGTGGGGAAAGTGAGATTTATGCAAATTTTGCTTCCCAGCATGAACTTGAAAAATGTTATTACAACTCTAAAATATAAGACAAGGATTACCAGATTGGCGAAGAATGACATCGCTAAGGAACAATAGAGAAGTCTCTGGAATCGATAATTCTGGAAATTACCATGAGCTGTATTTGTGACCTTCGAGACAAAAGACGCGTTGGTTCAAAAGAGAGGTCAATTATCAGCGTTGACTGCGATATGAGAGTGAGAGATACTTTATATATCTGAGTCCGTGTTAGTGGAAATGTTTAGAGAGCTTTTGCTGGAACAATGAAATGTTTATTCATAAAGAGTGTGATTTGCACTATTGTAAATAACATGCTAAAATATTTCTTTGTGTATATGCATCAATTTGTCTGCGTGTAGTCATCGTGGCAGCAGTAGCCAAGTGGTCAATGCATCGGATCATGGCTAGCGTGCCATGAGTTCGAGCCCAGTACCACTGAAGATCCATCGTGTTGGGGAACGATGCACGTTAAATCTGTCGAGTGCTCAAACGTCCTTCCGTTGGTGTGGTGTGGTAGTTAGGAGAGGAGGGTGCCCGCTCATGTGTCGTCCGCGTCACTTGACCATGGTTCAAAATTACACGGTCCGTCGCCAAAAGCCCTCGTGTAGCTGAACAGTGCGACGTTAATGTTCACTCACTCGTGTAGTCATCTGCCTGCCCTTGTCTATTAACAAATCTGTAATTATTCAAAATAGGAGTCGTTAGCTGCTTTTCCTTGTCGAAAATTTGTAACGATGTATTTGATTTCTTTCTTGGCGAGATTGGCACCAATAATTATAGTCGATTGCTATCTCGAACATCTGTGATCAGTATATGTCATAAATGGTTTTTATTCACAATTTTTAATTTAATATTGATTGTGTATCCAAACTTTTTCAATATTGAATGGACACTTTTGAGTATGTACTCGAAACAAATTGCTATAATTGTTTTAAGTTATGTTCAAGCTCTCGGACAAATATTACAGTAGAATATGGCAGTCTGTTTCTTTAAATAAATGACTCATTAGATTTATACGAACTATAACATTTGATTAATAGCTTAAATATTCAGAATGAACATCAAAAAATTTAATTCTAACTGATGTGGACATACTTGACATAGTTTATGTGTGCGTGTCTTCAAAAAATGTTTAATCACCGCATTAGACAGTTACGAACACGCGGCCGAAGTGTCACGGGTTAGAGTCCTGGTGTTATTAATTGAAGGCCCTCCGTGTAGAGGAGGGCCAATGACCGCTAAACTTGTCGAGACTGGTAACCGAGAGTGGGAGTGGTCAACTCACAGGTATCGTCCTCGTCACTTGACTGAGGATCTAATTTGCGAGATCCGTTGCCAGTAGCCTTCATGTTGTTTTATAGTGCACGTTATATATATTATATATGTATAAATATATATTTCTCTCACTCTTCCACATTCTGCATTTTTTCTGCTTGGTTTGCTTATAATGATATAATGTGGGGTTGGGATGTTATTATTTCATTTTAAATGAACTAATTACTGAAAAACAAGAATAAACAAGTAAAAAAAATAATGTAAATTCCTACTTAGGTCAACTAAGAAAATTTTATTTTAGTTACTTTTTATTAAATAATTACAATTAATATAAATATGTATATACATATGACAGAATCCCTTCACAACATTAAGTGGTAAAACACCTTTTAAATTAATATTAAAAAAATTTTAAGTACATTAAATTTGTAATTACATTTTTTTTATTAAAAGTTTAATATAATTGGTAAAAATTTATCTTAAAACCATCAGTGTAAAAGGAATGTTAACGTCTAACGAGTATATGATTATTCAGGTTAAGTTAAATCTTCATCACAAATTTAAGAAAAGCTGTTTTATCTAATGAGACTGTCTTCTAGAGGAATAATATCGACTGAAATATATCTCTCAAAGTATATTTAATTCATTAATTTATTAGTTTAATATTTGAAAAAACTGCATTAACACCGAATGTCATCCACTACAAGTTTAGAGAAATGTATTTGAACTTGAATTGATGGATAAAACGTATTTTATCAGCGATTGAAAATTTGTATAAGATACATAAATAAATACAGGGAGAGTGTGAACTAATAGAAGGAATTGAGAAAAAAGTATTTCTATTCTAAATTAATAGGACATTTGAAAAAACTAAATAGCTGTTTCTATCCAAGGTTATATTATTTTTTTTCTTAAATATTACTGGTTTGATCTTATATATTGTTCAAATTATTTAAAACTTAAAATAAAGTGTAAGAAAATGAAATCAATATGTCATAAATTCACCGAAAAAGTAATATTAAATTATTGAAAACACACAAGATTAAAAAACATAACAATTTTAAAAAACATTTCATTTGTTCATAAATTTTACTTATACGAATAACAAATATGATTCAACAAAATGTTACATTTTCCAAATGATAATCATTGTGTTTATCTAAGTATTTTTTACAAATTATCTAAAGCATAAAAGTTACCATCATATAATGGCATGAATAACTTACTTCCATTTCAAATAAAATAGACAATATATTTATTTATTTTTTCATTTCGGCTTCTAAGTATCAAAACAAAAGTCTCATAAATATCTAAAGAGCTACACAATATCTTATGTTAGATAATTTGAAATATTTGAATATTTATTGCATTAAATTTGTTATTTAAATGAAGCAAATAAGACATTCGTATTTTCAAAAACAAGCCCTAACATAATAAATAATTAAATTGCTGTTTTACATTTTTGGTTTTCATATGTAAACATCTTCTGAAATAAAATGATCTATCTTCCTACATTCAAATGAAAATGTGTTCTTTCTTGTGTTTGTAGATAAAAAAAAATTCCATAATGCTTTTCCTTATTGGGCATCCCAAGAGTTATGTTTCTTGCATTGTACCTTGTAATCTCTTAGAAAATGTTATCCAATATAATTATAAATAAAATAAAGCAGATTTCGGATCAGTAACTTTTCTAAACGGGGGGGGGGGAGAAAATGGATTATTTAATATACAATATATATATAACATACATAATAAAAGTTAAGACGAAATATATCAGTTAACACGAAATAATATAACGTTTCCAACAAACTTCTGTGTATTTCCATGCATATTTTTCTCTTAACACAAAACGAAAGATCTTGACACGGAAATATTTCACTTGTGGGAATTAATCAAGTATGATTACTAATTATTCTAATCAGTTAAAAACTTGAAACCTATTACAAAAGCTGTTTCATTGATATATTTAATAAATTTGAAATATTTGAGAGCAAGTTCAAATTTGTATTATTTGAACCATAAACCATATCCTCATTTAAGAGAAAGCAATACACAAGAACCAGACTGTTAAAATCAAAATTAACAACAATTGTTCAGAGTATAAAAATAAACTCAATTTTTTCTATTTCCAACCAAATACAATTTTTAAATACTTCTAAATTTGACATTTTTTAATTCAACTGAACTAAGTTAAATATATTGTTACAACTACTGATTTTCATTTTAAATGATACATATCCCTTATGCACATGAGCGCCACACTTTATCTGGATACAATTTGGTGAACAATGTATTCACTTTCATTTACTAGGGACATTCCTATATTCAGGTAATACCTCGGTGAGTTTGATAACCATTGTCAGATTTCCATATAATCAATCTATGGCTGGATTAATTCACGAAACTTGAAGCTTAGAGAAGGCCAGATGTCCAATTTTGTGTTGGAGCTATTTGAGATTCAAATGTTTGGCAATTTACGGATAAGCATAGGTAATACGTGGTAAGGAAATATTGATGCTTCAAGTGTAGGGGTGTTAAGAGAAGCATTTAATTTAATCTGTGCTCATCCATGCTTCATTCAGTATTTCCTTCATATGTCTCCTTCAAGTCTAAGCCTGGGCGTGTTCAAGAGAAGGTTGTATGAAATGTATAAGCTGGATAGCGGAAAATTGTCAATCTTAGAAATGCAAATCCCCTTCCTAACGCCATTATCTGGGAAATACATAATAGAAATTCAGGTATGCTTAGTTCAAATATGCGAATAAAACCGGTATTTAATGCAGTATTTTACATTATGTAACATCAATTAGAATTTTAATTAAATTCAAACATCTTTGCTTTGTAAGAAATTTTACTATTTCTGTATGAAATGTTTCTCTAATGTCACTGCACGCAAATATTTTTCTTTAAAGACTAGTTCAAATAAATCAACGTGTGCGATTTTTAGGTTGTACGTTTGCCTAGAACAGGGATGGGGCGAACTAATAGCACGCACCATAATATTTTGGGAACGCCACCCATCAAAATGGCTTGAATTTTAGTTCAAAATAACAAAGTTCACTAAGAAGTACTACGAACAAAAAAAAGTGATCGGTCGCGAGAGGATGGTTGATTCTTCAATCAAGGAGTTTTCAGTAAGATGTTCTGGGTTTAAATAATTATCGAAAACGCACAAGTTTATCATGTATCCTGATGGGACTTCGTTTGATAATCTGAACCTGTCCCAATTCGATTGGGGCCACGGTAGCCAAGTGGTCTAGGTATCGGATCATGGCTAGGGTGTCATGAGTTCGATCACAGTACCACTGAAGATCCACAGTGTAGGGGAGCAATGCGCATTAAATCTGTCGAAAAATCAAACGCCTCCCCCGTTGGTGTGGTGTGGTAGTTAGGAGAGAGGAGTGCCAGGGGGCTCAGGTGTCGTCCGCATCACTTGACCATGGTTCAAAATTACGCGGACCGTCGCCAAAAGCCCTCGTGTAGCTGAACACTGCGACGTTAACATTTACTCACTCACTCACCCAATTCGATTGGATGGAAATTGAAGAATTTGAAATGCAATTAATTTATTTCCAGTCTAGCTCAATATGGATTCAAAAATTCATTGAAACAAAGAAAAAGTTAAAATTGATTACAACAGAAAGGTTAACAAGCAATAAAAAATATTAGAAACGATATTTTGGAAACATAAAATTCGATTCCAGACACATTTTACTATTTGAAGATGCTGGCTTGGGCTATCATACTTTCATCAACCTATGCCTGTGAGTCATTATTTTCAGAGATGAATAAGATAAAAAAATGGCTTTGAAACCGTTTGGCAGATTACTCAAATTCAGCATGCCTTCTGCTAAAATTTATATCTCATAATCCTAATATACACTCATGTCCATAAATTAAGGATAATGAAGTTCAGACAAAGAAAGAGACAGAAGCAAAACAAATTTGACTTATTTGTAAAGTCTATTTATTAAACAAAAGGTAAAGAGCAAAAAAGATGCTATATGTTTGACATAATTGATAAAAACTGCGATTTTTACTCCCTGGAGCAAATTTCAAAAAAGAACCTGTTTACAAAAAACAGTATAACATGGTTAGTATGATGGTTAATACGGAGTATGTCTCCCGGACGATGCAATACAGGCCTTACAACGCCTACGCATGCTGAGTATCAAATTATCAATCTGATCTTGGGAATATTACACCACTCATCAAGCAATGCCCTCCGCTGTTCCGGTAGACAGGTGGGAGGAGGTTGACGGGCTATAATTCGTCGGCCAAGCATATCCCACACATGCTCTTTTGGATTCCAGTCCAGTAAGTATGCTGGCCAATCCATAGGGGTGATATCCTCCGATTAAAGGCATTCGTCTACAATGTTTGCACGGTGAGGACGGGCGTAGTCATCCATAAACAGAAATTCAGCACCCATGGCGTCCCGAAACAAACGTGCATATTGTTCCAGAATGACATCCCGATAGATGTGGCCTGTCATCGTTACACTCTGAACATGCAGGTCAGTTCTGGAACCAAGAATAATTCCTCCTCAAACGAGCCATCCTGCACCACCGTAACGGTGTCGTTCAATGGTGTTATCATGGTGGTAACGAGTACCTGGCGCTCTCCATATGAAAGTCCGTCGAGAATCAGACTGCAAACTGAACCTGGACTCGTCGTAAAACATTACACAAGACCACTGTTGTGGTGTCCACAATGTATGCTCTCTACTCCAGGTTCATCGCAGGCGACAGTGAGTTGCGGTAAGGGGAACACATCTGACAGGCCTACGATCATATAGACCAATATGCCCTAAGCGTCTGTGCACGGTCTGCCTTGAAACTGTCGTACGGGTAGCTGAAGAGAGCTGACGAGATAGGTCTGATGCTGTGCTCCGTCTGTTTCTTTTGGCAGTAACTGCCAAATACCGGTCCTCATTCGGCGTTGTAAGTCGGGGGTGACCTGTGCTGTAACAGCTACTCACATTACCATCATCTTGGAATTGTTTCCAAAGCCTGGAGATGACACTCTGGGCGATTCCAATTTCCTCGGATACTTCCAGCTGGTACGTCCACATTCCAGTCGTCTGATAATTCTACCACGTAAAAAATCATCCAAATACTTCCTTTGTGCCATAACTATGCGGTTTTTGCGCTGAAAGGCTTTTAAAGAGCTTGTGAACGATTTTACTTCTTTTGCCACCATTCCTTATATACATACCCTTCTCTTACACTATCGTCATTCTGATGTCCTATCCGCGCCATCTGGTGGTTTCCTGTAATTTGCATATTCTTCTTCAAGATGTGTGTGATAATTCTACAGGTGAATTTTTTATTTTATAGTTTAATTTCTGTGTGATTCTGAGAGAATTATTCTTAATTCATGGACATGAGTGTAAGTTATTTATCATCGTATCTATAACATAAAGTCACACTAATGTTACTTTATTTATATAATAATAATTACACGTATAACTAAAACATTTACTACTATACAGCGCAAAAAAAAATATTTTTTCGTAATAGAGTTTTGAATTGTTTTAATATTTAGTTTTACTATTTTACCTATAATCACAAATCAAAACTATTTGACGGCACGTCTATATCTGATTGAATATTTCTTTAGAAAAAAAATGACACGATTATCCATAAAGTCTCACCTCCCTTGGCCTGGAAAATTGAGATATTTTTAACGTTTTTCTTGACGTCTAGGATCCAATGGATATATTCATGATCTTAACAGAGGCTCTGTAACAAGCTGGTAGTCAGTTACTATCAAAGGACCTTTGATTCGTTTTTATTGCCAGTGCCATCAATACCAAATTTTGCAGCACTGTCCTAACGAATACGTATATAGTATGTCTCAAATTGATTACTGCTACCACTTGATGTGCAGTGCTTATTGTTTGGTAACACTGTCTATTGCTCGTATTCGTAGGTCTTCTTGGTTAGTAAGGGCCATATCATATGGGGCAACTTGTGCCACACCTAACAGAATAAGCAGACGCTCGGGATCTAGTTTTGAATAGAAATCGCTTGGTTTCTTTTACACCCTTCATGACCCTCTCTGCTGTGCCACTCTCAAGCTTTCTAAAATTACGTTCTTTATCTCACTAGTTTGCTCAACTAAAATAATATTGTAGATCAGTCATTCCTTAAGTGGTTTATATCGACCCCTTCCCCTTTCCAACGATCTGCAAGTGGCCCACGTCAGAGGAGGGGGGAAATCGGGGATCCTTAAGGTGTAAATGGGTGACTATGATTGTGGCTCTCATTTAACTATCTCGGGACTTTAATTTTACTTTTCAATGAATGGAATAATGCGCAAACACAGATGACACATATTTACATACGTAACATTTTAATAAAACATATAGACCTAGATCTATCAACACAATTCAAATTCGAGAGTAAACAAATTTATGTATCTATGCGATGCTATTTTCACATGAACTGCTAAACACAAACACGATCCGTAGGTACTAAAGGATAGGAAGTAATCCAAAGAATCCGTTTTCACCATTAAAACACCGAAATTACAATTATTTTAAAATATATTATTTAAAACATAATTGATAGAGAATTGATAAAAAATTATATGCTTATCCTTGTAATGCCATTTTAGCGCAGAAACTCCAAAAGATGGCTGGTGGGTGAGATTTTGGACAGTTCCGTAATTTTTAAAACTGCCATCATTATCTTGTATCTAAAACAGGAGAAAAAAATAATAAATCCGGATTTGGATAGACCGTTTATCTCGCCAAGACACAATATAAATTTTAATATAGAATAACATTATTTTACTTTTGTTCTAAAATGAGTCAATTTTACATGTGTTTCATGAGTTTTTCAATCTACAGTTAGAAATTTAATTCTTTTAAAAATAGTAGCACTTACACCAACTGTTGAAAACACATTCGAAATTGATAAATTTGCCAAAATTCAATTCTAGTTATCTAGGGGTCTACCGAAAATTTAATAAAAAAAACATTGCAAGTAGTATACGAGACAAATATGTTAGGGAACCTCTGCTGAAGAGACTACATTTTTCGTATGCGGCTGTTTTTATATTGAAAATGGCGAAACGGCTTTATATTGCTTATTCGAACTCATTGTACCAAATAATCCAGAATTACCTTCTCCTTTATGGCATTTTCTTTCAGTCAACTTTGTTCCCGCGTGTGAAAGGAATTTTCTCCCCTCTTCACACTAGAGGTGTGGTTACAGGAAACACGGTGAATGGCACAAATTAGCCTCGAGTGAAAGCAGCCTAATTCGACATTGTTGTCCAAGGTAGAAGTTAGTACCTAAAATTCTATGTCCTAGGCACACTCTAAGTACTGTGGATCGAGGAATGTTGAATGTCTTAACAAATTTGAAATCGAATGCCTTATACGCTGTAATCAAAATGGTATTCCACATCTTTTGGCCCTAATCATTTCGGGAAATTTTTCACGCGCGCGCGTGAATTACTTAAATCCAAATGAAAACTAACAATGTGCGCTGCCTATGTATGCATATATTAACCCTCTGAGTGTTCACCCTTGTCCTGAAAAATCATTCCGAAAGCGTTTACTTCTTTTTTGAGAATTCCTTCGAAAGTGCAACACATTTAATTCCTTTCCCCTTTAAAAAACGCGGGAGGTCTACAGGGAAGATTTTATTACTCAGTTCCGCCTCTTTGTTGCTTTAAAACCGGGATAAAAACTCGTTCACAGCTGTGACGTTGCCTTGTGCGAATTTTGGGAGGAAAAAGCGGGTCCACGTGGTTGTTTGATCGGTTAGGTCACAATAAAAGTGAAGAGTTAAAAAAAAATAAAAACTCGAAAGAAAGAAACTTGTTACAAAAGTTGAAAAATACTTGTTTTACTTTAAACAAAACAAAATTTAAAAAATTAATTTAAGAAAAATAAACTATTTTGGACTAACGATTTGAGCCAGGAAAAAAATACCTTGTACTTATTGTGGAATATGAGACTAAGAAAACACAAAATACATCGTAATGTTTTTTTAAAAAGTAACTATGTAAAAAAGAGTAAAAGTGACCATCTCTCTCTCTCTTTTTAAACAATAAGAGAATATATAAAGTATCGTTACATACGACGATTATGTTTATGAAATGAAATCAATCTTCCTCTATTCAATTATATTTTAAATTTAAAGTAACATAAAGAGGGATTTCAATACTTTTAATTTATATATATTTTAATCCTATAAATGATGTTTTTATGTTAAATTAATTTTTCGGAAAAAATCTAAATTTTATTTCATAGTCAAACAATTTGTACTAAGCAAAAATACCTTCTTTACATAGGCATTTGTGACG
>BMAO01034755.1:0-19801 GCA_019973975.1 Trichonephila clavata
CCACCTCAATGGTGTCTTGACCAGACTAAAAGAAAAGCGCAATCTTCTGATCTGTCGTGACGCTATCTACCCGAAAGAAGAGCAATCAAAATTCGTCAGATCCCCTTGACGCAACAACCGAAGTCGTCAGACTCACTTGATGCAGCAAGCAAAGTCGTCAGACTCACTTGACGCAACTCCACCAATTAAAACAACAACACACACGCTCACCATATCAACATCTCATTCGTTCGCCTATCCACCGACTTACTGGTGGGGGAATGCTATAGCGGTACTCTCTTAAGCCAGTAACAGCCTCCGGACACATGTGATCTCTTTGGCTTGTGGTCAAGTTACTAGGCTTCGGACCTTAGTTGCGGATTCTGTCCTTGGATTTGAGACACCTCAATATACTACACTCGATCTTTATAGTTTAAAAGTAAAGTATTTTTCAAAAATTTGGATAAGGCAATTGATTAATATTTTTAAATAAAATACTATAATACTTTTTGGATATTTCAAGAAATAAATTGACCGAACAATACAAAATTGAATTTTTATATTTTACTGCACAATATCAACAATTTGTGATATTTTTATCATTTATGAACAGCGTTACAAAATTTCAATTTAACTATAATAATAGGAAAAAACATTACTGTATATTAAATAAACAGATTACAGCATATTGGCTTCATTTTTATGAAACAATTGAATAAAAAGTAAAATTCAACAGAGAGAGAGAGAGAACAGGAATCAAAATGTTTTCATATAAACAAAAGTTTGAAAATAAAATATAACTTCACAACAATAATCACATCTGTATATATGGATATAAATACACATTAAAAATATTTTTGTTTCTCATATACACTCAAGAGCCAAAACATTATGACCCCTGTCAATAACGAGTTGGCCCACCTTTGGCGCGCAACACAGCTTCAACCCGCCTTGGCAGATGCCACAAGTCCTTGGTAGATGGCCGGAGACAGATTGTACCAGATGTTTAAGCAACGGTCACGCAAATCCGAGATATTGCGAATTGTGGTCTTTGAACTCTGAGTGCCGTCCCATGACATCCCAAATGTGTTCTATCGGATTGAGATCCGGTGATTAGGCAGTCAGGACATTAACTGGAATTCAGCATCATGTTCCTGGAACCACTCCAACACAATTTTAGCCTTGTGACACGGGACGTTGTCCTGTTGGAACATTCCATTTCCAGCTGGAAAAACAGAGGCCATGTAAGTGCAACTGTTCACAATGATGTTCAGATACCCTGTAGCATTCATGGTCTGCTCTACCACAACCACGGGTCCCAGAGACGCCCAAGAGAACGTCCCCAAAGCTAATACCGCCACCACCGGCCTGTGTATAACCTACTGTACATTGAGGAAGCAACTGTTCGCCTGGAAGACGGCGTATCCTGACACGGACATCGGCGTGATGAACTGACAAACCGTGATTCATCTGACCAGGCAACTCTTCTCCACTGAACCATGGACCAGTCGCGATGTTCCTGGGCCCAGCGCAGGCGCAGTTGGAGATGACGCTTGTCAGCAAAGCACACGAGTAGGACGTTTGCTGCGAACATTTCAACAGTGTCTCTGAATATACTATTCTACTTGGCCCTACATTGTATTGGCTGTCAGCTGAGCCACTGTCTGGCTCCAGTTTTTTTCACCATGCGAGACAGTCTCCGAGGACCTTTTTCTTTGATAGCGTGTGGACGTCCAACACCATGTCGTCTACTGCTGGTTTCACCGTCATTCATCCACTTTGCAAAGTACTAACAACTGTAGATCGCGAACAACCCACGAGTCGTGCAGTTTCGGAAATACTTGTTCCGAGCCTTCGAGCCATTACAATCTGACCTTTACCAAAGTCGCTTAGATCCGCAGCCTTTCCCATCACACACAGAAGTAAGTGAAAGAATGATTCTTCAGACTCTCCAGCAACAGTTAAATACCACTTCCACCTGATCACGTGCCTTCCACGTCATCCAGGCGAGTTCATTGCAAAATGTAGGGTTGGTCATAATGTTTTGGCTCTTGAGTGTAAATGTTTGCTAGAGTCAAAATTAAATGAATTCTTATATTTAACAAACTGTCGTATAGTGTGAGTTGTGAAGATACACATTTTATAATTATAATTCCTTAAATTAATATGTTTATATATTGCTAACATATAGGTACACTTATACTTATTATACAGCACGATTTCTTATTTAATACTCATCTTACACATTTAAATTGAAATGATAAATGTGATTTAAAAATCCTCTTTGTCTATTTGTCCGTATCTTTCACATTCCAAATTTCGTTTATATGATAGAGTAAGTTGTAAGCAAAATTTATTTGTCCATTTTGATTCAAAAACATCTTAGCACCGCACAAAAATCTATTCGTATAAAATAAAATACAATGGCATTCACATATTTGTGCTGTTTGTATCGTTCATTCAACGAACTTATATATTTGACACATCGAAGTGTACTTAATCTAGTAGATATTTGCGAGATGGTTTGCTTCCAGAGGAGTTGTGTGTGTACAGAAATGCCAATCACAGTACCATCTGCTCTGAAATGAAAGCAAATTCAGTAGAATATCCTTGAGCAAAACAGATCAATATGTTTGGAGGCTGCCAATGCTCGCGGACAACACAATATATTCTTGTAATTATGAAGCTGTATCATTTGTGTTAGGTTTTGCGATGTTGCCAATTATTAGATTTTAATTCTTTGTATTTGTATGATTTAGTTAATGTTATTATTCGAGTAATTTCATTAGATTTAATGTTTATATCTTTTTATTGTCCGATTTGGAGGAATTTTTATTTCTGAATATATTTTTTTGTGTCAGATCTAAATTTTGGGTTAAACTTAATATACTGCGACTAAAAAATTTTCAGATCTTAGAAAATATCTTTCTACAAATGGGAGTATCACAAAATACTTTGTGTCCAGATTTAAAGAATTTATTTTTTTAAAAATTGACATGTATTTATTATTTTATGCCTTTTCCTCTCTTTATTATTGTTTTTAATTTTTTATTTCAAGGTATTTTTGGAAGATTTTTTTATCATAATTTTTAGTACAATATTTTGAATAAAAATTATAGTTTGGTGTTTTCTTTCCTTTAATGCAATAAAATACATATCACAGTATTAAAATTTAAAACTTTTGCGATAGATTTCTCAAATATGTGTATAGATAAGCTGTAAACTCACATTCAACACTAATTAATTTAGAAATAAAATGAGATGATAGTTGAATCACAGAGCAGATAATTTAAATATTTATAGAGCTCAAAATTCGTAAAATTGATATATTCACTCTCTTAGCTTTGATATATAAAGCTATACCACATAAGCACGTAGAGGTGAGAAAAAAATAAATATTAACTTTCAGCTTTACTACTAAATTATCCCTTTATAGCTTTAAAATATGAAGCAGTATATAGCATGCCAAACTTTTTAACCTCACGGACTAGTAATTTTATAATTTAACCCGCGGACCACTAAAAGATTTTTCTGGTGATAAAATATATTTATTTAAAAAATTCTGATCTATAAGTGCACATAAAACGTATCTAGTTAATAAAATGACACTATTAATTGTTACCAATTATAGGAAAGCTTTATTAACACACCATAATAAAATAAATAAAATAAACAAAAACTGTAAAAACAATTAAAAAATGGTTTAATTATATCAAACTTTTAGCATTATACATTCCTAGTGGGATGCATGTTCCTGCTTACTTGAAATAAGATTATGGATATTTGGATAAATAATGCAGCTACAGCAGTACGACTTATTTACATTGACATTATTCTATGAAGAAGATTTTTATAACATTTCAAGTATTGAATTATGTTTCAAAGCATCTTAAAGCATAACTCAACGTGATGAGTAAGTATATTCCACATTTTTCCCGGGACCAGCGAAGTTTTCTCTCGGATCACCACTTTGAAGGCATCTGGTATATAGTATACGTAAACGTATGCATAATTACGAATTAATTTTGATCCTGCTAATCCTAGTACCGTCGGGCAGAGTAGAGACGTGGTTCAAGAACCAATTGTATCCTTGATAACTAACCGCATTGGTATATAGCTCATTTTTTTTCATTTTATAAGCTTTCAAATTAAATTTTATTACGATAAAATCTCGACTTTCTGTTAAATAAAGAGCTAATAGGTTTTCCCCCGTATCTATTAATTATGAATCTTCTCTGAAATGAAATGTTCAGTTTCGATCAATTATTTTTTGTAAGGGATTTTTTCATGATCTCGGATCAGCGAAAACTACTGTGGCTTCAACATTTGTATTGATAATTGTGAGAGTTATTAAGATTATTTCTGATGTAAAAAGGATTTCAACAGTAGTTACCAACAATTTCAGTAGTAAGGACAAGAACAGGGGAAGATATTGCGAAAAATATTTCAGAACAAGCGGATTCATACAATGAGTAACAGGAAAATACACCCAGACTGTAATCGTATACTCTCAAACTGTGTTCCATAGAACCCTGGGGTTCCAGAGTCACAATAAAAATTTTTTTTGAAAAAAATTACAAATGTATATGTAAAACGGATTTACGTTCTCTATGAAGTTTGTATTCCACTAAAATCTAATGCTCATCCCTGTTATAAAAAAAAAACTGAAAATTTTACTTCTACATATATAATAACTTTATTTTACAATACTTTTTAAACTTTTATTATGATATTATAAAAGAATATTAAAATGTTTCATTTCTGTACAGTACCTACTAGATTGTAAATATTTTATTGGCTTACTATCCCGGGTTCCAAGAGATAATTGTATACTCGTTAGTGCAATGTCTTGCAAAACTAAATAGTTTTCCGATGGGAAATGCACCTTTTGGCGTTCGTTGAGAAAACACCTACAATAAAAGAGATGGAACAACTCATGGACATATCAGCAGATTCGATGTCAAAACTCTAAATTTGATCAAGAACAGCTCCTAAATCTTTTGTTGCAAATCATGCAAAGTACACAGTATTTCTATAAATATTTTAATGGCATTCAGAAAAATGTGTATAAGTGAAAAATATTTCTCACCATAATTCAGTGCTTCTCAAACTTTCAATATTTGCGACCCAATATTCAATCATAATTTTCATCGCGCCCTCCCTCTCCATACAATAAGAATGTATTTTCAATAATAATATGCTTTGGTGCTAAAGCTGTAATACGAGAAAAACCTCTTAAATGCTACCGGCGTACATAAGCGTCTAGATCAGCTAGTGCATTAATTACCCCGGGCGTATAAATACGTCTTTCCAAAGTACGATCTTTTCTGTGCACTGCTATCGATAAAATTATTCCAAAGTCTTTGGAATGCAATAAAAGATCCTTCAGAGACAGTATTTGCGAAGGATTTACTTATTTCAGGGGATTCCTTATTTGTTTTTTTCCCTCCCGTCCGGCAATACATCACATACGGATGCCTCCGTGAAAAATGGTGGCATTGGGGAGTGAATCGCGTAACTTTTATAATCGGCAGTTAGGAATTAATTATAAATCGGTACAAATTATCAAGATACATGCTAAATTTTGTAAATATATAACAAGCCCATGGAGTAACTGGTAATTATTAAACTTGCTCTTAACTTAGGCTTGTTAAATTAATTATCAAATACTTTGTGCAGTACTGATACGTTTATAAGTGTATTATATCAGTGCAAATGCGCATTTTATTTTTTATTGCGCAGAATGTATTTTGTTTGTTTACTTTTAGTAAATAAATAATTCTTTTAAATAATCTTTTGTCTTCAACCTTTCAATAGGCTCGCGCCCCCACTGTATGGTTATCACGACCCCCAAGAGTGGCGCGCTCCACAGTTTGAGAAACGCTGCCATAAGTGATTACAAAATCAAAAGCAGTGGTCTTCAAACTTTGTTGACTCACGGTACCCTATTCAAGCCTTAGAAGAATATATCAAAGCATTGTTTAAAGTAGATCATGTGTTACAGTTACTTTAAGTAAAGACAATTAATAAATATATACTGTACATTTAAATAAAATGTTTTAATATAATATTAATGCAATTTACTCACATTAGTTCGTACTCCAGGTGCCCTCTATCATTGCATTATATTTAGTAACCGTATTTTGCATTTCTGTACTTTGTTTTTGTTGCCACGTATGTTGAGAAATATTTGTATTTTAAATATGTTGTTCAGAATGGCATTAAATGTTTATTACTACTGTGGGAGACTTCCGTGTATTCTGCAAATTTGCATCCTAAAATTTTCCTGCTAAATTTAGATTCTAACTTCGAATCTGTTATGAAGATAAGTTGCTCCTTTTCGTTCATTGTCAAGCCTTATAATTTATGCATTCATGTTCGGTTTTCTTTTGTGGGAAATATTGTTTTACAGGGGGGTGTTAGTAGGTGTTCTTTTTTGAAAATGTTTTCTTATAGCCATTTTTCCACATCTTTTTTTAAAAAAAAAAAAGAAAATGTGTTTCATTGTATAATTTGTAACCCTGTGGTTTAAATCCAATTCTATTCTACTTAGTTTTGCAAAACATTGCGCTAAACAGTATGCCATTATTTTGCGAAACTCAAGGTCACAAACAACTGAATATCTCCAATCTAGGTAGTACTCGTACATAAAACAAACGTCTTGATATTTTTATTGCTTGATATTTTTATTGCTTTATACTAAATATAGCAGGACATAACTAAAAAGAAGCTGCCCTCCACCAAATTAATTATTTTAAGTTCATCCATGGGACATGTGTTCGGAAACATGACTTTTATACAGTACATATTGTTATACAAACTCCATAGAAAATACATGAATTTTCATATTTAGTTTTCTTTTCGAATTTTTATTTTGACTCATGCGAAATTCCTGAGTATACTTTGCAGAACACCAGGGTTCCGCGGAACACAGTTTGAAGACCACTACTATAAAGTCTTAGGAAACATAGCTATTTGGAAAAGTATATCTCGGATTCCCTACAAATAAGATATAAGATACTTAAGAAAGAACAAAATTCCAGTAAAAAAAATCATCCATGAAGGTTTGATTGATACCAAAATAAACTTAATTTTTTTTAAGTACGTCAAGTAATCAAATTAAGGTATTTTGTACGTTCATGGTAAACTGAAGTCTCAGAAATTGTTTTCAATTTTAAGCCTACGAGTATCATTACTCAGTTTATAACTTAAAGTTTGGTAACAATGTTCATTGATTAAAGAGCGAAAACGAGTTCACACAATATTGCCACCGAGTGCGAAGTTAATAAGCAAAACATTTTTACATTCTTATGTCTGTGTGTATTTAATAATAATAATAGTACGAAGTAGGATTCAAAAGTTCCCAGACTCAGACTGTCACTTAAAAAATCTTATCAATTAAATTGCTTACACATATCCTCCTTCGAAATAAGACTCTTGAGCAACAACACACTTTTTTCCATGACTTGTAAAGGTCATCGAAACATTTTTAGAATCCATTTTTAGCCCTTCTCTTGAATTCAGCCTGCGATGCAATTTTAACTTTATCTGTTGACTGAAATCGATGACCCTACAAGCAACATTGCAGTTCAGGGAATAGACTGAAGTTGCGAGGGGCAAGATCAGGGGAGTAAGAACGATGTGGCAAAACACTTGTTTCCGTTTTCAACAGAAAGTAAGTAACGAGGAGGAATCGGTGTGCAGGAGTGTTGTCATGCAAAAACATCCATAAATGCTAAGCCCATAAATTTGGCCTCTTCTTTCGGATAGGCTTACGCAAGCGACGCAGAATGTCCACATAGAGATTTTTGTTCACAGTGCGTTCTTCAGGGATAAATTCCAAATGCACAACGCTCTGGTTATCGAAGAAAGCCTCTTGATCTTCCCTTTAGAGCGATCTTGGCGGAATTTCTGCTTGCGTAGAGATTGTGGTGATTTCTACGTTGTCGATGCTCTCTTGGGTTGTGGGTCGTATGAAAAACACCATTTCTCGTCTTCAATAACAATTCTGGCAAATAGGGAAAGATCTTTGTCAACAGTCTTGATTAAGTCATCCACTATTTTCATTTGAATTGCTTTTTGGTCTTCGTTTAGCATGAGTGTAATGATGCGTTGGCCCTATCATGTTAATATCAGTATCCTTAGTCAGTATCCGTTGATATGTTACCTCGGATTTTGCTATTTGCAAAATAGTTTAAAACCTGTTCTTACTAACCGCCGCAGAAACTTTTTCAGTGTTTTCAGAGGTGCGGGAAGTTTGCGGACGTCCAGAACGTTCGTCGTTTTCGACACTTTCCCTGCCTTCTCTGAAACGTCGATGTTACTCAAAAGCTGCATTCGCGATAGTATATCACTGTGTTACATATGCTTCAACATTTCGTAAGTCGCTGTAGAACTCTTTCCCAAGCAAACACGAAATCTGATATTCATTATCCGATCAAAAAAGCGCCATTTCTTATGATTGCCGGTTACTAAATGCATCTGCCTACAAAATACAACGCCATGGCCAGCCACTTATCATGTGATTTAGAACAAACTTTCTTAGAAAAGAGGGAGAAAGCCGTCACACAGAAGCGTTTTCGTAGTCGCTCGAGTGCAAAACGTTTTCAAGTTATAGGCTCAGTCCGGGAATTTTCGAATCCTACTTCGCAGGTAGTAGTAGTAGTAATTGCTGAAAGACTTACGTTTACTAACATGCCCAGCGTACGATTAATACCTTCATCCAAATCTGGACTCCTATGTATAATAGAAAAATCCTATAATAGAAATAGAATATTTAATATATAAAAAATCACTTAATGTTCAAAAATATTGAAAAAATTAACACATTCATTCTTCTTGATTGTACATAATCTGACTTAAAATACATATTATTTATTTCACAAACAATGATGCTACATTGAAGATGATTCGTTTCGTAGTTAATGCGTACGAAACTGAAGATTACAAATGTATTGATGCTTGCAATATGCTATGTTCATTGTGCTGGATCTGGTAAAAGCCAAAACCAAAGTTCATTATGTTATCATTTTAAAATAACAAAAGTATATCTTTTTTCCTTGAAATATTAAAATATATATATATATATATATATATATATATATATATGCTTATGTATATTTACCCAACAATGGATTTCTTCTTTCTCGAGAGAAAAGTATCAAGATCCACACCCAGCGCAATTTTTTTAGAATTGTTTCAGGATAGATTTTACGGTATTCCATAATCCTTTAGAAATCATCCATCTATGTTTTTGTAATGGCTGAGGTAGCCTAGTGGTCAAAGTAACGGACTCGCAGCTGGTATGTCATAATTCTAGCCCAGTACCGCTAAAGACCCACCGTGCAGAGAGGACTGATGCTCGTTAAGTATGTCGAAGCTAATACGTCCTCTCGTTAATGTGGAATGAAAGTTAGGGGAGAAGGGGCGCTAGCTCAGGTGTCGTCCTCGTCACTTGACCATGGTTCAAAATTACAAGGTTCGTCGCTAATAGCCTCTGGCGGCTTTATAGTGCGACGTAAATGAGTGAGTGAAAAAAACGTCCCACAGTTCAGCTACACGAGGGCTTTTGGGGACGGTTGGCGTAATTTTGAACCATGGTCAAGTGACGCGGACGACACCTGAGCTGGCACCCCCTCTCCTAACTACCATACCACACCAACGGGAGGACGTTTGAGCTCTCGACAGATTTAATGTGCATCACTCCCCTACACGACGTGTCTTCAGTGGTACTGGGATCGAACTAATGACAAACTAGCCACGATCCGATGCCTAGACCACTTGGCTACCGCGGCCACGTGCGACGTAAATATAACTCTTATTAACTAACTCTGTTTTTGCATGCAATTCAAAAAACGCTAGCATCTTCACATCATATAAACCTTAATTAAGCATCGTTTTAACAAATATCAGCATGGTCTAAAATAAAGAGAGAAGGGTGTACATATTTCTTCTTTGACGAATTCGAGTTCGATTCAGGGATAAATATTTAAATTAACCTGCACATATTTTTGCATATTAACGTGGAAATTATGACTTATTCCTTTTTGGAGTTTTTAACCTTTTTATTTCCCCAAAAAATATATTCTCAGAGAAAAAAATCATTTTTATTTTGAGGAATATAAGAAAAAAAATGCTTTCACTTAGGACAGTGGTTCTCGAACTGTAGTCCGTGGACCCCCCAGGGGTTCCCAGCGTTTTTTTTAGGGGTACGCGAAAGAGTGTTATTTAATGTTAAGATATTCCTCTTTTAGAGAGGCTGAAGGGCCTCGTGGAAAAATCGAAAGTTGCACCCTCCTAACCTAGATCACTAAACTGTTCCAATGAATATATTCTCCTAGAACATGCATTTCGATAAATAATATTAATTCAGTTTTTTTTATTGTTGGCAACTACATAGCCATTACTACAACGTAATATTTTGGGATAATAGCCTTAGTCGCTCCACATCCCACACAAAATAATAGCTGTAACGTAATATTTAACGTATATATAACGTTTAAAAGAAGTCGGTGTAAGTAGCAGAGGCAACCTTAGGATTATACAGGAATCCTTAGTCATATATTAGCAGTCTGCGAGTATAGTTCAAAATTTTGGGAGGTCCGCGATGTCGGACTGTTACATAAAGGGGACAACATGGCAATTGAAAGTTTAAGGTATCCGACTACTTGCGACAACTTTTTTTAAAAATGAAGATATGGGGATTATTTTATGGTTTTTAAATTTGTTTAGTACGTTGTAATAAAAAAAATTATTACTAAAATGGGGGGAAAATGGCAAACATTTACAAAAAAAATAAACTTTTGGAACAGAACAGGGCCGTTTATGAACAAATTTTCTATTATGATGTGTTGCTATGTTATTCATTTTTGAAATGACCTTCAGGATAAGAGTTATTTTAAGGGGACATGGTACGATTTAAGCAAAAAATTTTAATTTAAGGATTTTCAAAAATTTTTTGGTTGCCTCCTATGTGTGTATATTATATAAAACAGACTTTGTGCTCAAAATTTCATAAAAGGCTAGCCATTTAATTTTTTAAAGAAAAAACTTGAAATTTGTGAAGGGATTTTAAAAGGCTACTCCTCCTACAAAACTTTACGTACACGCGTGAAATTTGATTTACAAGTACGTCAAACTATGCATAACAAAAGTTGGTATGGGTTTTGTAATAACATGATTGGTATTCGTACAATATTTCTTTTTATGAATGCGTATTGAAAACTCCTTAAGAAATGTACAAATTCAGAGTTCAATTATTTTCCTGAATCCTGGTCACGGCATTGTCATTTTTATCGATATTCCAATCAGATATCAGAAAATTAAATACTTGCATAAGTTAAAAAATGAATTTTCTTACTTTTAAATTTTTGAATATATAAAGATATATCTTAAAATATAAAATTTGATAACAGAGAGAGAGAACTGGAATATTATGAAGCAACTTGATTGGAATATTACATATTAAAACGTGGGTTATGTTACTCACACCGCAACACTGTTAGTTACTGGATAAGGAATTGGAATGGAAATGTAAACGTAGCTAAAAAAGCTTATATATAAGCCATATTATTATATACTATAGCTTATATGCCGCAGCAATTTTTTAAGAAATATATCTGTCCTCTTACTATGTAACTTTTTTTATATTTACGTCTTTCCTTGGGTATAAAAAAATTCTTGAATGAATTTATTTATTAACGTCGCACTATAAAGCTACGCGAAGGCTTTTGGCGTCAGACCATGTAATTTTGAAACTCGGCCAAGAGACGAGAACGACACCTGAGCAAAACAAGTTCACCGTCTTTTACCATCGCCCCCAGGAAGGGAGGGTAACACCTCCGTTGGGAACCAATAGTTAATCCACTTCTGTTATATATTTATTGAAGTAGATTTTAAAAGAAAATTCGGAGGTTAACTTTTTGAAAATGAAAGTAGTAAAGAAAGTGGAAATGTGGCAGGGTCTTAAATGTAATCTTGGAGCTTGAAAAATGTTTTTCAGGTAGATTTTACTGATCACCAAACGTTACGTTTCCAACAATGAATTAGCGAATGTGTGATCAGGGACGTCTTTAATGTATGGGCGAACTGCGCCCGGGACTCGCCCTCGGCGGGAGCCTCGTATTATTCCCAACTCTGTCTTAAAAATATCATGATCCGGATAATTTTAATGGGCAAATATTATTTCCGTATATATTCTCCAAAAAAAAAAAGGGAGAGGGGGTTCAAACTGCATGTCAACTGGCAAAAGTTCTAAGACTGTATTATTATGTGATGACAGTTGTCTAAGTCTTGGCTTAGGACTAATACCATAAACAATCATTCAACTCATTGAGTCGAAATGCAGCCATCGGTCGAGCTGGTTTGTGCCTATGTTTTTGAGATTATGAACCATGCACATTTATTTGTTTGAAGTTACCATTTGAACGAGTATTTGAAAACGCACGTTATACACTGTCTACTTTAAAAGATATCAGGTAAGGCCCAGTTTTACATAGGGGCAGTGGCATAACGTACACACCCGCACTGCGGGGGGAGGCAAGACTTCTAGGGGGCCCAAAGCCTAACTGACACCATTAACGTATGGTTTCTCAAATTTCGCTTCACATTTTAAAAAATCGAATTTTTAAGTGATTTTCCAATTGGCGATCTAACGTCATTCATAATCAAAACTTAATACGCTCATTAGATATATCTCTAATCCTTCAGCTACATCGAAAAACATTTTTTTTATTTGCTGTAATCCAGATGACGAGGGATACTTTTCATTAGTGGGTTTTCTTTTTAAACCTAGATTAGTAACAAATAAAATAAAAGTTGACGGAGAATCGGATAAAATGCTAGGGAGATATAAAAAAATTCATCACTTATTACTACAGTACACATTACATTAACTACAGGCAGAAGGGGAAAAAAGACAATTTACTTTTTAAGAAGCAGCAGAGTAAATTACTTGCGTCTTTAGCCCCTCCCCTGTGTTTCAATTTCATTTAGCGAAGTCGTAAATAACAATAACGTACATCTGTTATGCTTTTTTCAAGTAAAATAGCATTACGATACTTGTAAAAGCATAGAGAGGATTTTAAATGCTTATTTGATGATAGATTCATGAGTATTCAATCAAATGACGCATAATGAAAAGAAAGCATAATGGAATGTATCAGTTTTTTATTTCTTTTTTCATGACATCATTTTTGCTTCATACAAAGAATTCTCCTTATTAAAAGTTGCAGTATTTATATATACGCTAGAATATAATCGAACTTTGGGTGAAGCTTATCTCGGGATTCAGGAATGAAAAATGAAGTGATAGCTTTTTTTTTTTTCATAAGAATTTTAACTTGAAAATTATTTTGCGGTGTTCGTTTTTATTTAAGTTACCAGGTCATCTATCATTAGATTTTCCGTTTAAATAAATATTATAAATACTCTCTAATTTTATACATTATTTACTTCATTTACTCAGACTCCGGTTGATTTTGTATTCAGTTATAAGTTTAATATTAAATATTTTTACGTGATGTATAAAGGTACATTATGTTATGGTTTGGCAGTCCTTTGTATACACACACTTGCCAGAAAAGAATGTTCTTATGGACGAATGAGAGAAGATAAGCCCTGAAGAAACCACTAGATTTGATAATTCAATGCCGAAGCGACTTCAGGAGGTTTTCAAAACTCTGGGTTATCTAATCAGCTATTAAATAGATCATTATCGTTTTTAAATAATTTTTATAGTTTCTACTAAAACAATAAACGCAGACTTTTTTGACTAGAATTTTGTTGGTATCGCTACAAACCTGTCCTTGTTTTAAAAGCCATGAAAGCCAACTGAATTTACTTTTGTTATTTTCAATACTTAGAATGAACTAAATAAAAATAATTTTAAAAAATTCTGGTTTTAAAATTTTTTTTTTTTTTTTTTGCGTTGTTTATGTAAGCAGTAGTAGGTGAACGCAGACACTTTTTCTAGCAAGTTTTTTTTCTTTATATGTATGTATGCATAAAATCCGGCTTGGGGCCCAAGACCTAACCTTGCGGGGGGCCCAATTATTTTCCGTTACGCCACTGCATAGGGGCCCATGTTCTCAACAAATCTTAAGATTTCTCTGGGCTCAGGGTCTCAAAGAGTCTTAAGACGTCCTTGAGTGTCAGCATAATTAATTGTAATTGGTCTTATTTTTTTCAGCAATGTCAAGTGACGAGGATGACACCAAGTTGTGATTTCCTGTAGCATACATACGTAGACCTCTCTCATGGGAGGGGTTACATTCTGAAACGAATGTAGACGAAAGCTCCGAGGGGTTATCTCTTTTGTAAAAATTAAAAATAATTTATTCTAAGTGTGTGTGTGTAAATTTGAACCGCTAAGCCCCCCCTTCTTGTGTACGCCACTGGTCACTGCATTGACCACATTCACGCCACATCGCCCCCCCCCCTAAGGACAGGAATTCGTGCGTTTTTTTATAGAGCTGCTCTGTGAGGTCCAAAAGAAAGAAACAGATAGTCAAATCCTAAGGATCCTTTCTTTGGAGACTTTGGATTCCTTATACCCTGAAGATGAATGGCTATACGTTTACACAGATGGTACCAAGTTGATAGATTACAGTAATGCAGGTGCTGGAGTCTGCTGCAACCTATTCTCCTTCTATACACCAATAGGAATTCACAGCACTGCTTTTGATGCCGAAATTTGAGCTATACGTATTGCTCTATCTCAACTTCTTTGCCACACAGATCGTGTTTCAAAAGTAGTTATTCTGTGTGATTCAAGGGCGGCCCTCCAAGCAATATCTTCCATCGAGGCACCTTTGTCAAAGGATATTCTCAAATGTCAACTGTTAATTCGTGATTTACTTCAAAGCCACGTAGACATTGTCATGCAATGGATTCCGGCGCACTGTGGCATTGATGGGAATGAAAATGCCGATTGCTTGGCGAAGAAGGGGACAAAAATCTTACAAACCTCTAATAATACAGTTCCATTTTATAGCGCCAAAAGAATTATAAAGAAATACTACAGAGAGCACTTCTGGTCTAAATTCAACCAAAAGAATAAACAAACGGTGTGGTTTAGCAAACTCCTTCATATTCCAAAATGACCACGAGATAGAGCTGTAGCCGATTTTCGAATCGCCACTGGCCACGACTGCCTATCTAAGCATCTAAACATGATAAGCATTGCTCAGAGTCCACTTTGTAAACTGTGCGACTCCAATGAAGAAATGGACGCCATTCATTTGGCACGCTGCCGTGCACTCAACTCTGGATCCATGTGGAGCAGATATTGGGAGGCCAGACACAAAATGTGTGATTTATAGACTATACTGTGAACTTGTGTTTCTTTTCTTATTTTTTCTTTCGTTATTTTTTGTGTTGTCCTTTGTTTGTTTTTTGTCAATATTCTCTGCTTCTCATTTTGTTTGCAGTTGTCTTGTAATCCGCCATTGGAAATAAAAAAAAATATATACAAATAACTCAACTTACATAACGATCATTAGAATTCAAGAAACAAAGTAATCGAGTCAAAGCAATATCATACAAAACGCGGGTGAGTGAGAGAATATTAACGTCGCACTGATTAGCAACACTAACAAACGCGGGAATTGAAGAGGAAACAAAGTATATGATAAAATTACAAACAGGCAAGAAGAAATAATTGAAATTTAAATGTTCGAATAATTTTCCCAAAAAATATTTACATAATTTTTCGATTTTCTTTTAGTAATTTTAGTGTCTGAAGATAAATCACAGTTAATTCATCAACTTTATTCAATTTTTTCAAATAATCTGCTTAGTGGAGCCATCTAGCGAGTGTTCCTCGACATTTTTTCGAATTTTTTTTTAAAACTTTGAATATTTTCATATATATAATTACTCTCAAGGAGAAAATGCTTCTTGAAGTTTTATTGGAAAAATATTAACAATTTGTTTTCTTTCCATTGGTATTTATTAAATTAATAGTTTTTAGAACAGATAATTTAAAACACAATTTAGAATACGGATATACTCGAAGATAAATATATTTTAAAATTTCTGTTAAATTAGCTTTATGTCACTTGACACTGCTTCACAACATATACCAAATAAATCACAAAATTTAGAGAGCTTAATGGCTTCAAAACTTTAATTAAGACATTTCTAATGGGAATAGAGGAAAATTTTAAAAATATATATCTCTTTTCTTTGGAAACAAATTTTTATTCGCATCAATTGAAAGAGAAATTGAAAAATTAATCTAATTAATCAAACACTTCTGTCAAAAAAACTAACTGTTAAGAACTAGAAAGAAATCATTACAGTAGACAATTTGTCTGAAAAGTTCATCAGAGTTTAAGGAGTAAATTTTTTTTTGCCCCAGATATTCCCCAAAGGGGCAAATTTTTTGATTGCTTATAGCTAAGCATACTTCTTAACAGAATTTGAAAATGGAAGAATTTTATTTTAAATTTCAGTTTTTAAGTTTTCACACTAATTTTTTATATTCTAGTGGAACACAAAAAACTCTAAATGCCTCATTTTTATAAGTACACTCCCCCATGTTACGAAGCATGTCTCTCATACTTACAAAAAAAATTTCGTGTTCGTACTTCTTTTTCAAACGGTTCAGAATTTGTGTGTGTGAGAGCATTTACTATTGGAAGCACGGTGTAACACCAAGTCTTACATTGCAATGAGGACAGAGATAATATCGATTATTTTGGATTACCTTTCCATTTTCGTTTCTCATCTAGCAACAAATAGCAATTTGCCTTGCCAATCTCTGTTCTCAATCGAATATTTTTACCCAATGATTAAGTTGGTCGTACTTTAGAATCCAGCAATGGAGACAGTAGACATAGATTTTCTGAAAATTTTTTCACCCCAACGCAAACAAAAAACAACTCCTGCAATTTTTTCAAATAATTTAATAGGTCGCAATCAAACTTTTAATTTTTAGTTTTAGTTTTTAAATCTCTTTTAATATTGTAACTACCCAATTAAACATGGCAAGATATATCATCAATGTCAACAACAGCCACAAGATAGAAGATTTAGACCTCACCTGAGATCATGTGCCCCGATGACCATTCTACCTACAATCGAATATTTTCAAGAATCTAAATTCTTACTTCAGATGAAAAAATTCCCGTTTTCAGCATAAATATAAAATCCCGGATGAGAAATAGTTCAGTACCATGGACAAACAACATTTCTTAAAAACACTAGTACTAATAATCTCACCATAAGAATTAAAAATATGAGCAAATCAAAGATAGAAAGGAGAAAATGTTAATGCCGTACAGCGTTCGGGCAAACCGGTTGTGAGCATCTTTCCGTAGCACGTGCTCTGCACGAGCAAACCACAGTTGAGGGTTTAAATTTTAAAAATTTATATAAAAAATATTATTTAGTACAGTGGCTCGAAATGCATGAGCTTATATGACAATTTGTGAATCCCCCATTGTTAATTAACAATATTTTGAAGACCGAAAAATATTTAAATTTCTAAACACGAGGAAACACAAAATAATTGAAAGAAAAAAATAATCCCTTAGGCTACAAACGTTTTGCAATTTTACAAGATTAACGACGGTGACTTTCTTGGTATTTAAGAGTATAAATTTCTCAAAAAACACTTAACAATTTTGTAATGACATGTTCAAATAGGATATTATCAAACTATTGTAATTATCGCAGCTAAGTTGAAACGGGATTGTTGTAATATTAACATTACGGCTAAGAGCTTTATAGGTAATCATTCGAATTAGATAGTGGAAATCCTAATGTATTAATAGAATCTAATATGAGCGTTAATCACCCTCCCTCTCCGAATTACAGCTCCTGTAATGCTTGGAGATAAGGATTAATCAAGTGAGACATTCTATAAATGGAATACTTAGATTTGTATTTATCCATTAAAACTATTATAGTAAATACGTATAAAGTAAAGAAAAATTCGATACCATAGTCACCCTTAATATCCTCATTGGATTTCAAATAAGTATGTAGCTGTGTATTTTTTTTTTTTTTGTGTGAAGAGTATTTTTGAAATTTTCGAATGTTTCGTGTGAAATTCAATCAAAGATATATTTTTGTTTACTTAACGTTCTTACAAAATTCATAAACTCTGTGTGTACCATTTATTAGGGTTAGTATTAACTTAAATCTCATTAATAATAATAATTTAGTAGTGAATTTCTTTTCATCTGCTAGCAACTTTAAATTTAAAAATGTCAATTTTTTTTTATTATTACGTTTTTATTTTTCAAAAATTTAATATGGTTTGTATATTAAGATATACCTAATAAACGCATATTTAGCTTAAATTAAATTTCATCGCTATTTGGAACGAGAATTTTTCGATGCTTTCTAGAATTCAGTAATTTATCCCCACGAAGTCTGTTTTTGTTAATTACAGAAGATCAATATATTAAAATTTGATTTGATTATTAGTTTAGTTTGCTCGGTGATTTCAATAACTGTATGAAAAGTGCGATTTGTCCTATCATCGTCTAATCAAATCAATGCAGAAAAATTCACATGGAGCCAAATTAGGTGAATAAGGAGGTTGCTCAATCGCGGTAATATTTTTGCTAATCAGAAACTGCTTGACAAATAAAGTCGTGTGAGCGGGTGCATTCAACAACCATCCATCGCTCCCCAATTATGGCCTATTTTTCCTTATTTTTCCACAAGTCTTTTTAATACTTCAATGTAGTAGAGTGTCGCCAATTTAATGTGATAACGCGACAATATAACAACATTAGACTGACCCCCAAATTGCTTAGCATTTAATAATATTCGACTTAATTATTCCTATTTTTAGTCAAAAAGCAGAAATTGGTAAAAATTTAAAATAACAAACATATACTATACATAAAAAAAAATAAATAAATAAATAAAAAAAAACATAAATTTAATTCTAAGTCGGATTTTATTTTAGCCCACACTTTTATTCTTTACTGACTTCATGAATTATTATTTTCATATTGGATAGAAGCACCATGCAGAAAAATAAGAGCCGAAGGTGTGGAATGTGTCAACTAAAATAGGATTTAATCAAGTTTTTATAAATATGCTAGAAAATAATAATATCTGAAACTACTGTTCATTACATTCTGAATCCCATTACACTAAGTGTTTGTAAATTTCGAAATTTTTAAGCCATCTTAAAAATTTATTTCTTGTTTTTCCCAAATTTATTTACATTTTTCATGTCCCGTAAGTCTTTAAAAAAGATCTTGGTACTTACGTAATAGCGCCATAGTAGCCAAATTGACACCTCCTGAATCACGCCAAAATCTGACCGATTGAGTCTTTTGGTACTTACGTATTATCGCAACAATCGCCAACTCTATTAATAACTCGCCAAGTTGGCAACCCCAATTTCCTTTGTGCTGTACGTGCTGAATTGGCATCCACGTACTTCGTTTCATATAATGTCGACAATACGTTGTGATAGTACGTAAGTACTAGACTTTTTTTCAAATAAAATACTTAAAAGATAAATCAAAGAATAGTTTTGTTGTTTTAATATCATCGCACTGTTATCGTGGAGCAAATTTTTGGTGTGGTGTAGCAGTTAGGAGAAGAGAGTGCTAGCTCAGGTGTCGTCCTCGTCACTTGACCATGGTTCAAAATTACGTGGTCCATCGCCAAAAGCCCTCATGTAGCTGAACAGTGTGACATTAATATTCTCTCATTCTCTCGTGGCGCAAATTTTACTGCGGTGACGCTAATATACAGGTATCAAGGTCTCACACAACGCCAAAAATAATACAACTGACACCGAACGGAATATTTCCACTGGTAACTTTTTAAAAACACTACGTTTTCAAAA
>BMAO01034756.1:0-22406 GCA_019973975.1 Trichonephila clavata
AAATACAAATGCGAACATTTTTAAAAATCTGACAGGTTTAACTAATATATAATTTTATAAAATATTAGTTTCATTTGATGATTATAAAACAGAACTAGCTTCATGTTTAAATATTTAAATTTCATCATAGCCAGAACACTGTTTTATCAATGCTCAAATTACTAACGATAAGTTTCGTGTTCCAAAAAATGTTTTCTTTTTGTTAAATAAATTCCATAATCTGTTTCAATAAATTTATTTTGCAATTGGAATTTCAGGATTAATTTTTCTTCCTGATAAGTTAATTAAGTGGTATTGTTTCAATTATTTTATGACTAAATCATATTTTGGACACAAAATGACATTTTCTGCAGGTATAAATTTCATATCACTTCATTAATGAAAATCTTCATATTTATTGCCATTACAAAGAATCTGACCTGAACGTTTCTATTTTTGTTTTCTTCGTAATTGAAAAAAATTTAAATTATTATGCTAAAACATATTTATATATTCATTATTTTGCTATTTAAAAACTGCCTTAATTATGGTAATTATTGTGTTTTCTCTTTTCTCAATAATAAAATAAACGTATGTGTTTTCATACATATATCAAATTCCTTATCCCACAAAGCTGACACACTCATTCATTTTGAAAGTTTCCCTTAAAAACATATGAGAAGTAAACAGCCTTATTTAGAAATTCCTATCCATAAGTAATAAGTTGAACTGTTGAGCTCATGTGCTTATAACTAATGCATTAAATGCTCAGTTTGCTTTCTAAGGGGAAAAATACGATTCAATTGACAAAAATTGGTCAAAAATTCAAATAATTTTTTAGCATAAAATATAATTTTAGACTAAAATTTTATAACTTTCAATAATCTCACAAAATTTAATAATCTTAAGTTAAAGAAATAAATTACATACGATGAATTAAATGATGGTTTTTATTCTTATGCTAATGGTAAATAAAAATTTTAACTGACTTACCTCAGAAAAAATTAACTCTTTTATCTTCATTTAAGGCGTTCACCCATGTGACAAGTTAAAAAAAAACATTTTTTTTTCATAAATTGCCCCCTTAACATGTTTAAAATACGGGGTAAAGTGATTTCTTAAAATTCGAAATTGTTATAAAGAAGCAAGTGTTAGAAGAGCATCTGTTCGGAGAGCTGAGTTAGACCGCTTATTGTTTACAGTCGGCTTGATACCATTGGCATTTCTATGCAAATATAGGTTCATACAAATATAAAAAGGCTTGTAGAGGTTTAAAAGGAAATATCTATAGTCATTGAATATTTCACCGAACTTGTTTTAGTCTTCGCCACCAGGCATCGCCGATTGAGGGTAAGTTAAAATTTCCATTGTTTTCATCGGACTTAACGCGTTTTTCTCAAAATGGTGTTTTTCAAACTTTCCTCCATCATATCTCAAGACCGGTTCGACCGAATGACTTCAAATTTACAAGATAGACTCAGCACATGTATACACCTCAAATGGACTAGGATCATTACAAAATTCAAAATATTTCTATTTTTTATAACAAAACATAACAAAAAACCCCATAAATTCGAAACTTTTTTTTTTGCAGTGGTCTACCAAAAATCCAGTTATTGATATTTTTAATTCAGTATAATCCATTCTGTGCATTTAAGATTATAGATTAAAACGCCGCTATTTTTTTATTTCAGATAAACCAATCAGCGGGAATCGTGGAAGAAGTGAGAGTCCATTTTTTCGAGGTGGGTGCGTTCAGAGCACTATAACTCACGGTCTATTGGATATTTTTGAATAAACATTTGTGCTTACTCTTAAAATTCATATAAAAAATGATAAAAAACTTAAAATTTTATCTTTTTACTGGTCGTCAAAAAATTTGTAAGAATGCTTTAAAAACTATGCAAAATGCTTTGATAATTTTTCTACCTATTGTTATTTCTACATTTTGTTATACATAGGTCGGAGTTCTGTTAAATCAAAGTCCATGTGCCCAGGTAAATTATTATCAGGAAGAGTATAATTTTAAATTCGCTTCAAGAATTTTTTTAATTATTTTGTAAAAAAAATAAATGATTTGTTTTTTTCTAATATTTTGAGCACACAAACGGTGTTACGTAATGCATATATTTAGGTTACAAGCAAAAAGTTACAAAAACCATTAAAAATAAAAGATTTTTTTTTATAAATCGTATTGTTGCAACTTATCCAACGGTAGACGTGCATATATCCGAAAAAGCCGATTTACTTATTAGATAGGTTTTACGTAAGTAGAAAATATTATGATAAATGTTTATCTGTATTTTTGGAAATAAAAAGTAAACAAGTATTTAAATATTGTAATATAACGTATAGGAGTGCTTCTCAAACTTTCAATATTTGCGACCCATTATTAAATCATAATTTTCATCGCACCAACCTTTCTTACAATAACGATGTATTGAATTAAAGGATACTATACTTTGACACTACAGCTACAATACGACTTTAACCCAATTAGTTCTACCACCATATATAAACGTCCCACTCTCCAAAATCATTGATTGCCCAGGACGTATATATACGTCTTTCCAAAGTACGATCATTTCTATGCATTGCTATCCATAAAATTCTTCCGAAGGCTTTGGAATGTAAAAAAAAAAAATAACTCATACAATAACAATACATTGAATTCAATAATAAATTACTTTGACGCTAAAGGTACAAAACGACTGCAACCTCTTAAGTCCCACCGGCGTATATAAACGTCCCGCTCATCCAAAGCGTTAATTGCCTTGGACGTACATACACTGGTGTCCAAAAGCTAAGCATAATTGATAATTATGTGAATAAAAAATGAACTGTAAATCAGAAAGGCGGGAAACGTGACATGCGAGTGTAAAATGGTTATAAAATAAGGAAGCAAATCAAAAGAATGATAAATATTAATTTTATTATCCAAAGTAGCAGTTCGAAAAGAAACTGAGCATAGCAAGGATTCACACTTTAAAGAAAAAATGTAAGAAAACATTAAATAAAATACTGATGCTGCAGTTTAATAAGGCGTGTGGTCACCTCTGACAGCCAGGCACGCTGCACAGCGATTTATCATACTTGCTATGAGATGATGAAGGAGTTGTGAGTTTTCAAACGGTTCTAAGCTTCTTAGAGAGCTCTCATCAGTTCTGTAACGGAGCTTGGTGGGTGCGAAAGGGCTGCAATTTGTCTCCCGAGCATATCCCATACATGCTCGATAGTATTTAAATCAGGGGAGTTCGCAGACCATGACATGCGCTGGATGTTTTCAGTTTCAAGGAAGTCATCAATCAGCACCGCTCGGTGACATGGCGCATTATCACCCATGAATATGAAGTCAGGACCGACAGCACTTCGAAATAAGCGAACATAAGGCTCAAGAAATTCGTCTCTGTATTTTTGAGCAGTCACAGACCCCGTGTCAAAGAAATGGAGGCCTGTGCGGCCGTCCATCATGATGCCTGCCCATACCATTCCTCCCCTTGATGGAAAATGATATCTTTCCGATATGTTTCTTGGTTCAAAACGTGTTCCACGTTTTCTCCATATCGTTACCCGCCGAGAATCACTACTCAGACTAAACTGGGACTCGTCACTGAACATCACATTGACCCACTCTCCCACACTCCAATGTTGATATTTCAAAACCCAGTTCAAACGAGCGCGTTTATGCGCAGACGTGTGGGGAATGCAATCTGCTGGTCTTCTGGCATACAGGCCAGCATGATTGAGTCTCCTGTAAACAGTTTGTCTCGAAATTCGTGTTCCTGTGGCGACTGTGAGTGCCGAACCCAGTGCTCTGGTAGTCCTGCCCCTCTGACGTCACGCACTAATTACTAGATATCTACCTTGGTGAGGGGTTTTGAATCTTGGTCGACCTGATACTGGTTGTCGGGTAACATCTCCCGTTCTTTGAAACCTCTGCCACAGTCTTGAGATCACAGACTGGTCCACATTCAGAATTCGAGACACTTCGGTGTGTGATCGTGAAGATTCCAGCATTCCAACGATTCTTCCTTTCGTAAACATGTCCAATTGGCGTCTTTGTGCCATCATTCACCTTGTTTGATGGTTAACAACGTTCCTTCGCACAGCAGTTACACGAAACTTGTTTAAACTGCCTATGCTGCGTGAATCGGTTTCTCCGCGTTCCGACATGCGCTGGTGTTTCGCGCAGGACGTAGTCGACTGAAAAGTTTTGCATAAACACAATGTTTCTTCTTCACCTAATTAATATCCGCAAGAAATTTGGAATAATTTTACGAATGTTTACTCCATGTTTTTCGAATTTTACGATTTATGCTTAACTTTGGGACACCAGTGTATATACGTCTTTTCAAAATACGATCTTTTCTGTGCACGGCTATCCATAAAATTATTCCGAAGACTTTGGAATGCATAAAAGGACCTTGACAGTGTTTGTGTAGGACTTACTTATTTCAGAGGATTTGCTTATTAATTCCCCCCCCCGATACATCACATACACGTGCCTGAGTTCAAATTGGTGGCATTTGGAAGCAAATCGCGTATCTTTTTATCTGCAGTTAAGGGATTCATTATAAACGATACAAATTTCTAAGATAAATGTTAATTTTTGTATATAATTTTATATGTGACAAGCCCATGGAGGTCACTAAAAATTATTAAACTTGCACTTATAGTATTGTTTAAATTAAGTATGAAATACACTGTGCAGTACTGATACATTTACAAGTTTATTATTTCAGTGTAAATGTGTATTGTATTGTTTATTATGTCAGAATGTATTTTGATTGTATATTTTCAGCAAATTAATACTTTTTTGAAATAATTATTTGCTTACGTTTTTCAATATGCCCTTGTTGAGTTATCACGCCCTTTTAGGGGGGCGTGCCCCACAGTTTGAGAAACGTTGACGTACAGAAATATTTAATTATAAACAAATTATAGTTTATGGTAAAATAATGCAATTCATAGCATATGCATGTGTGTGTGTGAGGAAATCAACTTAATTGATTTTCAATTTAAAAAGCAACACTGAATAACGAAACAGGACTTAACGAATTATGAATTAATTTGTATTATTTGTGCATAATGCGTTGGAAATTCTAAAATTTTAAACTGGAAGTGTTCGATTCAAGAGATATATAACCACTGATTTTCACATGTATTTAAAAAAAATTCAGAAAGCCCTGATTTGTTGCCCAATTAATGAGTGAAGAATGTAAGTGTGCACCTTCATATATTCGTTCTTTTATGTGAAGGACAAAAGAACACTTGAATAATGCTGCTGTATTTAATTTATTGTAAAGTCTTGCGAATCCTAAGGATCAAAAAGATTAAAACAACTATCATAAAAGGACTAGGTTCAAATCTAGAGAAAGAATCATGATAAATAAGACCATTTTTGCATTACTCAAAAGAAGTGTTCCGACTTTTTCCCGACAATGGCAGATTCCTTGTGAGAAGTGTGTAGTGGTCTATTAGGACTACTTTGAAAGAGATCAGTATAAAAATGATTTATTGTTCATTAATGTCGTAATTGTGAAGCTACAGAAAGGCTATTGGAGACAGACCTTGTAATTTTGAACCATGATCCATTGACGTGGATGCCTCTCTATGTCAAAGTAAGGGATTTGAACCTCGTTAGATCTAACACGCTTCAATCTATCTCCATTACGGACCTCCCGTGATACGGAGACTGGACTTCATAACATAATGGAAACACCTCCAGTCACGAGTTCGTGATTATGACCCATAGACAACCACAGCCATCAGATTAGAGCAAGATTTTTGTGGCTCTGATTATGAAATTCTTCTGGTGAAAGAAGTAAAGCTAAGTATTGTTTATCTCAACTCTTCCAAATTTTCATTAATTACGTATTATAGACATAAAATATAGTACAGAATTTATATAAGCAGTCAATATGAAACCGATGAATATTGTTTGTGGTTGAAAAAAATCATGAATTTAAATTGTTGCAAATACCTTTTCAGGATTACCTTATTTCCACTATTTCAGCGAAGAATATTGACAGAAAATGGCGTACAAAACAATGCTAATAATATATAAGTTTTATCTACAGGACGATTAAGTACTGAAGAAAATGAGCAAAAACTTAAAAAAAACAACTAATGCTTTAGATAACATCTATTTTTAGATGCATCTCGTCAAGTTATAGAATAATTTATTATACGTTCACAATGTCGATCTGTTCTATAGATCACTGTTTGATGAGCTCTTGCTTTTACATTTAGTAAATAAATAATTCCTCTTTATAGTTAAATCTAATGTTAAAATTTCTTAAGTATTATGTTCAATAATTCAATATTGCTTGCTCTTCTATCACCAATGTAAATGGAAAAATATGAATACAATGGAATTACATGATATTTTCGATGAATAAAATAGATTACTTGTTTTCTGAGCAATTAAGTTTTCATTTTTTTCTTTGATGGAGCTTTCTATATTATTGAAAACTCTTTACAGTATTGTATTTTCGTTTTAAGAGAATTCGACTTGCAAATGCAATTTCCCAACTATATTTGATTTTTTTTTACATAATTTATTCTTATTTAATTTTACTAGGAAGCTCAAATTTCATAAAAGAAATGTGTGAAGAACTAACAAAAAGATCTTTAAAATTAATTATGCTGGTTAAAAGCAGAAAATTTAATTTTATTGTAAAAAAAATTGAAAGTACACTTTTAAATGTGAAATGCAAGTTTCCTTTAAGACTGCAATTGTTTTAAACTTTTCTTTTTGAGAATATATATATAGAGAGAGAGGGAGAGAGAGATTTTATTTTGTATATAGTACTTCATCTAAGAACTGAAAAAATAAACTTCGCCAATGATATTTATGTATTTATTTTATTTCTAATTAAATAAAGGAAATATTTTCCTAATTTTTTTTAAAATTAGAAGTAGTTAGCGCAGAAAAAATTAAACTGCGTTTAATCATCAATGAGACATGATTATCAAAAACATCTCATGGTATTACAATGCATACATTTGATTTAATTACCTCTCACAATCTGATCAACTACATCTATAAAAAAAAGTGGTTAAGATCGAGGAAACAATAAAAATTTTGTCCATTATTCATATGGTGTCCTTTCCGTTGTGTTCTTCTTCTCTAATCAGAAACCATTCACAATGGCAAATCTTCCATTGTTAATTTTCAAATAGTAGGCAAAAAAGTTTTTAGAAGTAACAATGGATATGAAAAGAAATAAATTACGTTTCAATTAAACGAAAAATTATTTACAATGAATAATTCTTCAACATTAAAGAAAACTACTAGTTTTTTTAACAAATATGATTAAATGGATATAGAAACTTTCGGAGAAGCAATTATTTAGAACAAAAAAGTGTATTCGAAATAAAGAATAAAAGAGTTTTTAGTAACAATGAAAAATGTTGTTTTATGTTCAAATAAAATTTATTTCCTTGACTGAAATTAATCTCTATATCAAATCAAATATTCCCTGAATAACAAATTATTAAAAAACATATTTAAAAAAAGGGAGTTGAAAGAAATAAAGAAGTAAATTTTTACATTGTTTTACTTTTTTAACCATTAATAATAAACTAGAGAAAGAATGGTATGCATTTTTGAAAATCGTAACAAACAACTAACGAACAAATGGAAATTCACAATAACCATTCTAATCATTTGGAATTGGTAAATGAACAATAAATAAACAAATAATATAAAAAATTAAGAAGATTATAAATTAAGTGGAAAAAAAAACAATGTTTTGTCATCAAACACCATTTACTTTTAAAATGCTTTTGATTCAGTAATATTTTTCCTAAGCTTCTAAAACTAATGAATGTTAAAAACAAATAATACTCAAAGGTCTTAACTCTTGAAAATATTCTAGAAACAAAACAATACTGAAAATGTTCTCTTTGCTTAAGGAAATGTTGTTAAGGCATGAAAAATTAGAAAGGCTTTTTTTTTTCTTATTGTCTGTATAAATCCATGAAATTAAAAAAAGAAAACTCTTTTAACCAGTAAAGTAAAATGTTTTAAATATAAATATATTTTTGTATTTTTCTCGTCCGAAGGTAAAAAAATGCTACAAAAATTTTCTTCAAAAATTAAGAACGAAACGCTTTTTCTAATGTAATATCTTAAGGAAAAATGACTTAATTTGACGCAACTAATATCATAAGATCCCCAAGACGTAAGAAGATACAGAAAAGGAAAGATATTTTTTGAAAAAAAAAGATATCTAGAACAGAAATGAATTTTACTAAAATGCTAGTCTCACAGAAAGTCAGTAAAAAGTCGAAAATGTCTAAGTTTTGTTTTTGTAGTAAGAAAGATCCCCAAATTTACTAAGAGATATAGTTTCACCTGACTGCTGTATGAGATTTGCCTTTTTCCATCCTGGGTACAAAAGTGTCTACGAGTTTTTGAAGCATTGCTAACGATTTTTCTCGTACTAACAATCAGATTCTTTGAATCTTTACGAGGGGCTTGCGACGCTACTTTCCATGAGGTGGGATGAAGAATTCGTTGTACCTCTAATAATACATGCCATAAGGAGAAGAATCTTCACACAACAATAGACACTAATTGCCTGAATCACATATAATTATGTGATCCTCTTATATACACGAAGTTGTTCTTCCAAATAGGTCCCTTTCGGTTATGTTAGATGTGTTATTGCGTATTCCTTATTCTCAGTAGAAGAGTATGTATGCATCCAGAATCGCTAATAAAATTAAATCTGAATTTATTTGTCGAAAGGAAATGTGATATCATTTGTTCTGTCGTCTGTTGTATGTGTCTAGTTATTCTTCCCACTTTCTGAAGTCAGTAATATCTACGTTAGAGCAATAAGTATAACGATCATCCATCGCCATAATTTTGTGTGGGTTATCATTACTTAACCCCTAAACATATCTTTTGTAGAGTGAAATGCTTTTCAAATTCGTGAAACAGCACTGCGAGCAAACCCAAACCACAGCTACACCTTTTTTTTCCATACAGACTATTCGACGCAGGTAAAAGCAGTGCTTCTCAAACTTTCAATAGTGGTCCAATATTCAGGCATAAATTTCATCGCCCCCCCCGTCCATGAAATAACAATGTATTGAATTCGATAATGCTATACTTTGACGCTAAAGCTACAATACGACCTTAACCTACTTAGTTCTGCCGGCGTATATAAGCGTCTGACTCAACCAAAGCGTTAATTGTTCCGGAAGTGTAAATAAGTCTTTCCGAAATATGACCTTATATATTCACTGCTATCTATAAAATAGTTTCGAATGTTTTGAAGTGCAATAAAATGACCTTGAAAGTGTTTGTGAAGAATGTACTTATTTCTGTAGACTTTTTTATTTTTATTCCCTTTCTCCTCCCCCAATACACCAAAAAAGCGTGCATACATACAAAACGGTGGCAATGATGAGTGAGTCGCATAACTGCTAATCGGCAGTTAAGGGATTAATTATAAACCGCACAAATGATCAAGATAAGGGTTAATTTTTGCATATAATTTTATACATGACAAGCTCGAGGAGTCATTGGTAATTATAAAAAGTTGCTCTTGGTGTTGTTAAATTATAAAATACATTGCGCAGTACTGATACACTTATAAGTGTATTATACCAGTGTAAATGTTTCTTTTTTTATGCCAGAATGTATTTTGTTTGTTTACTTTCAATGAATTAATAATTTTTTTAAATAACCTTTTGTTTCGAACTTTTCAATATGCTCGTGCTTTCACCTAGGATTATCACTCCCTCCTGGGGGGGGGGGAGGCGCACCCCACAGTTTTAGAAAGGGCTGGGTTAAAGTCATCTACAAGATTATTTATTTGAACCATCAGACTAAAGCACAACTCAGCGTTGCATTGTTTTATGTGATGTATAACGTGCAATATCTTTCACACAGATGCTGAATGAGAGCCACCAAGTGCTTAATATCCTTTCCGACACTCTTCCAATATCTTTAATTTCTCTTCTGGTTGGTGTTTCAAACCGTGCCCTGCTTATCAAGTTTCTAAGGGTCCTTATTTTTTCCAATTGCTCTCTATATATCTATTGCATTGAGTAAAATTTCTCGTGTGAATAACAATGTTATATTAAAGTAAGTCAATTTTTCCCTACCTGAATTTTGCTTTTAAAATATTTCGAAGACAAATATATTAAAAAGGATTAAAATATTTAAAATATGTGTAATAAAGTATCTGCGTCATTAATTTTATTAAAAAAATTACATATTCCAGATTTAACTTTAAAATTAAACTCCGAATTTTTCTTTATAAACAGTTACTTTTAAAATATTGTACAATATTATTACTAGTTGGAAATACTTTACTGCATAAAGACTGCTGAAAATATACATTTTATGAGGATATACTGCATTTCCTATTTATCGAAAAATTTACTTAAGCAAATTAACCCAATAAAGCAGTTAGATTTGCCAAAAATGTTTTTACATTAAAAAAAAATAAGAAGGAAAATGTAAATGAATGGAGACTCCAATATCGGTAATTGTATTAAAATTAATAATCCATATACACGTTTCAAACTTTCCATAAATAATTGGTCATATCTATTATAAGTAATCAATTGCATACAAAAAGATAGAAACCTATAATTATATATAATAATGATTTAAGTATATTGTGTAGGAAATAAAAACATATTTATGTAATTTCCATTCATACAGATGTATCGAATACGGTTGCTATAGTAACGACTATAGATTTCAACAATAAAATACATTCATTGCTTTTTGAGTTGCGCGTAAATGACACATTAAAAGAAATAAATGAATTTACGATATATGTAATAATCCTGAATATATATATTTGATGGTTTTATTTTGAACAGTGTTAATATTTTTATGGGTATATTGGAAATATACTATTGAACATGCTATTCAATGCTCCATTATGGCTAGAAATCACGCAATAAGACAAAATGTAGATATTGTATCTGCATTATTAACATAATGAAATAAAATATTTATTATAACCCAATGCAAAACCATATACATATTAATTATCTGTCAAGTTCTTTAAGCAAATGACTTTTAGAGATTTAAAGAATTTTCATAAAATTAAATATTAAGTAAATGTTTACCATTTCGCTATAAAACTAACGCTTAATAATATTAATTTCTTTAAGATATGATGAATTAAAAAAAATATCATAATTCTTTTGAAAACAATCAAAAAATATACTAATGTATACATCAAATGCGTTTTTGGCATGCATTGGCAATTTCAGAATTTCACTTCATACCATAATTTTGTATCTTATTCTCCTTTTAATTGCCTTTTTCATTTAATTTATTCAATATCAGTTTTATTTAATTATATTTTCTAGTTAATTAATTCTTATATTTTAATTTAAACTAGACTGTCATAGATGATCGTTCTGTTCCACCTAAATTTTCTTCTTATTTAGTTCATATCACTTTCTAATTTATCTGTTTATTTGTATGATTTAGGCACTTAAATAGTTAAAAGTTTGAACTTAATATAATTAATTCGATTTTTTTAGAATTATCAGTTTTATATTTAAAAGGCGGATCACATAATACAATAGTGCTAAAATTGTAAAAAAAAATGAATATTATTGAAATATTTTGAAGAAAATTGAAAATGAAATATAAAACTAATTCTTTCAAATAAAGATGTATTTTTAGTGTTGATTGTACAACTCATATTTCTATGTAGGCAGTTTCGTTAGAGGAAACCGCTTTATAGTTGTAAGTCCACGCTTCAAATGCTTGCATACCTTGATTGTAATCATGGTGTATTTTTTTCTTCATTTTTCAGTGTAATTCATCAGTTTAAATGAATGCAGACCAAAGTTTCTATAGTGGAATTAGGTGGTAAATCATCGGGAACAAGTGTGAGGACATTCTCAAGTGCAATTATTAAATACCTTAATGTAGCACCTAGAGTTGTGAACAATTTATAGAAAGTATTCAACAGTTGTACAGAAAAAGTCTGATCTAGGTGGTGTAAAGCCCGGATGATAAGTGAAAATCAATATTTGCGATATTATGTTTTACAGTGAGCATGATAGGAGATCAGCTGAATTTTTTCGTGAATGTCTTGCCACAAAAAGTACCAAAGCTACAATTGTTACTGTTTCCAAAAGGTTACATGCTATTGATTTAATTTCATAATGACTTGTTAAAGTATCTTGTTTTGTTTTCTTCGTCTATAAGAAACTGGGTCCAATCTACAAATCATTCAAATCCAAGAATAAACACTTTCTGGCAGCAAAAGTTTAATGGTTTTACAGAAATGTCATCCTAGTGTCCGTGAAGCTTCGTAGCGTATCGAGTATCAAGGTTTCCTCTTCTGAAGTTTCTTTCAAGATAGAATACGTCACGCCTCTCCAAGTCTCACGTGATGCACAGTGAATGAATATTAACGTCGCACTGTTCAGATATACACGATGGCTTTTAGCTACACGTGATACAGAATCACAACTGCTTGGACGTGGCCGGGATTACTATTCGTCTATTGGTTATAGTCAACCTTTACGCGTGTGACTTTGAAGCCAGAGATTCGCGGGGAACTGCACCGGGAACCTCTCTATCGGCTGGAAAGAGGAAGGTCAAAGGTTGACTTATTTTAAGCGTCGTAGTGTCCGTTATTGGATATTTTCCCGTGCGAAAATCCATGATCGTTGAGACCTAACAGGAAATGGGTCTTTTGGTGGAGACCACCACACAGGGTCCTATATTTTTAAAAGTGGCTGTTATGGGGTTTATATCTATGAGTCGTATTATCCCTTTTCTTAGGGATGCAATGATCTAGACTTCAACGATCTCTCCATTACACATTTAACTAGAGTCTCATTTAGTCCACAAACTTTTTGGAAATTAAGAATATTCAAGGAATGGGCTAGTCAACCAAATCTATTTCTCTTACATCTATTAAAAGTCTGCATTTGAACAGGTTTTCCAGGGCAATTGAAAATTTCTTTTCTTTGCTAGAAACACCAGTACACGAAAATAAGTTTGTTTGAAAAGTGGATACACTTTATCGTAGAAATCCCGTTGTTGTCTTGTTTAGCAAGACTTTTAGTTGTTTAATCGCTTTATAATTTGGAGAGGGTCTTACTTTCCATTAAGCTATTTTTTCTTACATCCTCTCTCTTAGATATTCGTGAACTGATGAGATATATTTGATCATGTGGGTGTACCATAGCTGTAGTATGTTTTTGTACTTAATCAATCCACACACATGTGTGTATATCTAATTTCTTTAAAATATGTTACAATACTTCTTAAAAGATAATCAATCAAAACTGAAAATTATTTCAATTTTACAAAACAGTGCATTCAGTTAAAGAATGTAACATGTTACTGTTATTCAAATGAAATTTTTTTTTACTATAGATAGTTGATATAAGACTCAATTTTCCCTTAATTTAGTACTAGCTTCTGTACCATAGCAGACATCACTTTACTTTTTCACTTTGTAAGCACTCAGATTTGGAATAGAAAAATCACGGAATCTCTCTCATTTTCTGTAAATATTGTAATTAGATTAAACATGTTCTATGCTTTAATTTGTTAAATTTTATGTTTACTTTATTTACCTTACTAATCAGATATACATTTTATGTGAAGGGGGAGGGGGTAGAATTCCTTTTAATAAAAAAAATATTTTCATTTTAGAAAATTCTAAAAACAAGAAAATAACACAGAGCCAATTTTTTATTTCCTTAGAATAATATATACTTCGGGGATTGGTTTTTTCTTCTGAGAAACTGCCAAATTTTAAATATTTTATTAAAAAGAAATTTTCGGGAAAAAAAATTTGGAATGATTAGTTTAAAATGGAATGAATTTAATTCGAGATTCATGTAGTTACAAATGATTTGTTTTGTCCTACAAATGTTTTATTTGCCCACCCCCTCTAACCTGAAAAACTTTTAACAAAAATTTACTGTTTGCTCAACTGGAAATTCATTATTTAACTGTAAAACACACATTAAATTCTCAATTAATGAAATAGTTTCTTTTAATGGAATACATGCTGAAAATTCATACTTTTATTATTAATTGTAGATCAGAAAAAATTAAGTGGAGAAAATTCGTTTTTCTTTCGTTGAAAATGATTATTACTTTCAAAATTAAATAAATAAAAATGAACGAGTAAAGTAGATGTTTTTATTTTCTTTAAAATAATTATTGTTAAGGGTTATGTATTCACTAACCATACATAGAATATGTGACTTAATATTAATTCTAGTTTAACCTTGCTAAATTTCAACATTCTCAAAAATGGAAATAGTAAAACAAAAAAATACTCAAAATGCAAATTATATATATGGAATACATTTCAATAGATATCAAAAGTTCAGTTTACATCAAAACAAAACTCTTCTGGCAAATTATTTTATTTAAACAAGACATTAAATTAAAGTTTTAAAAACTAATCGCTATTGGGATTTTCCCTCTTTTTCTCATTCTTTATAGTCTGCAATTAAAATACAAAAGTTTATAAAATTCCTATAATTTTTTAACTTAAATATCAAATCAAAGCTTTTAGCAAGCTAATTTAACTACTAAACAAAATGAATATAATCTAAAAGAAACAGCCTTTATTTTCGAACATATTTTATAGTAAATTTTTTTCTTAATTGTTTACAATAACTATTACGAAATTTGGATTAAATCATTTGAGCCATAAATTTGTAAAGTTTGGCTCATAGACCTCAAATTCCACTTCATTTGGCTAATTTAATTTATAATTGAAGTTGAAAATTACTTAATAGGTTAAGAGTTCCAGTTTAAAAATGCTTGTTACGATTAATTTACATTCTAATTAAAATGAAATTTTAAGAGGAACACTTAAAATTTTAATGTATTAAATTCAAGAAATACTAGACCGGTAATTCCTTTAAATATAAGAAAAATTATAATTTTTAATTTTACTGGAGCTGCTTATTTAAAAATTACATGCAAGGAAATAAATAAATTTAATATAGATTTGCAACATAAGGAAGGAAAAAAGATTGTACATTCACGAATGAAAAATCTTACGAAGCATTTGAGAAACTTTTACAGACTTCTTAAAGTAGCATTAGACATTTAATTGATTATAAATTAAGGAAAAAAATATGTAGTTTATTGCTTGTCTAAATATTGAAAACTACTTGATATCCTCTTTTCTAGAAAATCAGAGAATATCAGCAGCATAAGAAGAATGATTAATTTAAACAAGCCAAGTTGTGTACGTAGTGTTAAAATTTCTTAAAAAATTCAAAACTTCTTTTTTTTTAACTTCCCAAAATTAAAATTATACGAATGTCAAATTACTTTCTTTTCACTCTAAGAGTAAAAGCAGTTTTAATTAAATCTTGTAATTTCAGTGAAAGAGATGGATAATCTTTTGAAGGTCACCAAAATTGTATTCCGAAATATCTTTTCTAAAACGATGGAACAAAAAAAGCAGTGTGTTGCCATTCACAAAATAACTATGCAGTTATATTTTTTGTCGCTCATAAAAAAATATAAGCATAAAATTTTGTAACATAGCCATCCTGATAATAAGAAAATCAAAATACTAATACATTTCCAACACTTAACGTAAAATAACGTAAAAAAATAAATATTTTTGACATTGTAAAATAAAATTTGACATTCTATGATTTTTTTTTAGTAAAATAAAAAAGTTTTGATTCTGTAAAAAGAAAATAGATTTCATTAATGTTCCATACAATGTTGTATTTTAAAACTAGTTAAATCTGAGAATGTTAGAGGTAGCTGAATAAGACTTAAAATCTGAAAGTTTTAATTCTAATTGTTTTAGAAACATAATTCATGAAACTAGCTAAGAAATTGAAACAAATATTTCATTTTAAATATTATTTGTAGGTAAGAAAATTTTGAATAATCTAAAACAATAAACGTTGACTGTAAGAACTTTAATTACAGTATAATGCCATAACAGCATAACTGATGTACATTCAACTATTCAAGAGGCTAATAAAAAACGATACACCGTTGTCTTTTTTTTTAAAAGTAAAATGTGCACACATATCTAGACTACAAAACAAATATAATGTCACTAAAATTTATAGCACTTAGAAAGTACAGTTCCACTTACTACAATATTTCAAATATTATAGTTTGTAATAAAATTTAATAAGATAGTAAATCAAATCAGTATGGTTAATTGTATATATACCTGTATTATCTCTTAAGAAAGCCTACATTTTATTATTTTTTTGTTGCTGCAGTGTATCCTTTAAAAAAGAAAACCAATTATGTTGAGATTAACTTCGCTCAAGTTGAGAGAATTCTTTGCTTATATGCGTGAATGCAAAGTCTTATTGAATTTTTTTTTCCTAAGGTCACATGAAAGAAACGTTAATATATGAAGGAACCGATTTCAATTTAAAGTAAATTTACTTTCGGCCTATCTAAAGAAATATCCTTTTTCCATTTTAAGTTGCTCTCTTCAAAAGACAAAGTAACATTTTATTGGAACTAGAATTTGTGTGTTTGATAGTTGGGAGTTTGCTTTAGTTAAAGGAGCTGCTTATGGTTTTGAGAACAATATTCACTGGTTCAATTTACATCTAACAAATTACTTGCTTTAAGTCCTTTAATATATATTTGAAGGCTGCAAATTGCGCTTGCGTATGCAAGAATTGATATCTACTTACTTTATTTGAATTTAAATCATAAATTTTAAAGATTGTCCCAACTTTGAACGCAATAATTAAATTTTTAATTCTAACATCTTACTTCTTCGCCAATTTGTATTCAATCCTACTTTTCTAACACAGTTTGGTTTTATCAGTTATAGGAAATAACTTATGGAAGATCTTATGGAAGCTCAAATGTTGCAAATATCATATAATAGGTAGTTTAAATTAGTTTAAAAATGACTAAAATACCAATATTTGGATTATGATGGTTAAAAAAAACTGCAAAATATTTAAAATATTCTTGTGAAGCATTATTTTTTTTTACATTTGAATAAGGATGAGTCGCAGTGAATTCGAAACTTTTGAACATATAATGGTTCTCAAATAAATTTTAAGAAATAATTGATTAAAAAAGTAACATGTTTAGCTTAGGCTAGAAATGATCTCCAATTATTATATTTTCAATACATTTTGAAGTTTGTAGAACGGCACGTGAGCACATATATTGAATGAATTTTAGGCATTTCTCTAAATATAACGAAGCTTTTCAATTTTCTAACTGATTTGGTATTTCTTCTTTTATGTACTTTATCCTTTCTACTTCAAAGTGCTTAAAAAATTTAAAGATAATAAAAAGTCACCCATTAATTCTTATGTTTACAGTGCTGCCTATTTAAATTCGTCTCCACGTATAAAATTACAACCAATTTTTGTGCTTGATTTGAAGGCATAAACATAAAAAACATTGAAAGAATTGTTCCTTAAATACTTGATTAATGTTTTTCAGTGAATTCTGCATAATATAAAAATAATTACATTTTTTACAAAACTCGATTGCTTAGTACAACATAAATCACAGATTTTATGAAAAGAAAATAAATAGATGCTTATTGAGAAAAAAGTTTCCGTACCAAATTGCAATGTATGCAATAGCAGCCTCTACTTTTTATATTGTCAACTATTTTGCCCGTTCACACTTGAACGGGAAACAATATACATATATGGAATAATTAATGTTTTAGTTCATTTGATGAATTTTAAAGAGAACCCAAGAAAGTCACTATTTGTAACCGTAATGTCAAAGATACTTCATCGATTTATGATCCGGTAAACGAGCTGCTATTTCCATTTTTCCAAAAACGTTGTCTTTAAATTAACCATCAGTAATCCTGTCTTGGTGCGAGCGAGCATTATCATCTATTTAGATAAACTCGTAATCATAAGCAACAGTTTATGTCGCGACATGGATTTCCATTACCTTTAAAATTATCCTAGAAAATCATGGTTTGCAAAGAATCATAAATTTTTGTGTTGTTTTCTCTTAACACATATTGACGATTACTCTGCCTCTTACGTTCTTCTTCAGAAAAATAATATTGCTTTTTTAGTATCGTTATGCAATCTAGAATAAGAAATTACTTTCTGAGTTTAAGAGATTCTTAGATGCTTAAGACAGTCAAGATTTTATAGAACATTAAACGGCATGATTAAAAAGGAAATCAGAACGTGTTTAAAGAAACAAAAATTGACAAAAAATAAAAAAGGACCCAGAAAAATGATTTGGTATATGCATTAACATAATAGTTGTCTGCTGAATTTCCTCTTCTTGCAAGTGACGAAAGACTGTTCAGAATAATAAGAACAAAAAAATAGGTTAATGACGATGCAAATGTTAAAGCTCTTTTATAGATGAACATGTTCAAAGAATTGACTGTTTCTTATATCCACATCCTTATTATTAACTTGCACTAACAAATGGTTCCAGCAGCAATTGTTCAGCAATCTAATAAATTAATTGTTGAAATAATCTTATTTCAAAAAACCATCATTAATTTGAAATGACCAAATTTATATTGATGGCATAGAAAATGATTATACCGTTTACAATAGGCTCTCCCCATTGTTTTGTTGGTTGTTTCTTCATGTTCCATTAGATTCTCTTTTAAATATGTAAGGGGTGAAATGTACTCTAACTCCCTTCAAGAAATGTGGGAGGAAGGGAAGGATGGGTATATATATCAGTTAAACAATTTATTGAACACACAAATTATCAACACAATTCAAATAATTCAAAGATGTTGTCAATCTAAGCAATATGAGAGTAAATAACGACATGTGCGAATTATGAGAAGACTTTAAATATATAACCTTCCTCTTGATTCAGGATCAAATCTACTATCCCAAATATCTGAGCAATAATTAAACTTTAGTGACCAATCGTCACTTTAATCTTTTCATCTACTTAATCTCTGAAATGTGTTATAAAATAGTATAATACCAGACCAGTAGCAATCTATCCTTTTCCTCACATTCTCTATCTCTCAATATTGCTAGTTTAAAAACCTAGACCATATACTATATCCGACATAATCTGCATAATCATGTCTGCTTCTTCAGAGGGCTGGTTGCGAGTAAACTCGAATTGATTCACCTAAGATTTCCCAAGAGGATCACGTTAAAGAAAGGACGCAAGTAGATCTGTCACAAATTCACGACATGGAAAAGCCTCCTTCCTTGCTTTCAGAATTTCCTTTTCTAGATTGCTACTGATCTGGTTAAGATATCTGTTAAAATCAACCATGATGATGCCATAAGAAAAAGAATCAAAAGTATTAGATCAGCTTCATTTGCTTTTATTCTATTTGAACCCCTAATAACAGTTTCATAACCAAATGAGAATATTAATAATTACACTAATATTTAATCGCAATTGTATTGATGTTTTAATTTTCAGACAACTGTATACCAATAAATATAATTCTATTTTGTTTTTAAAATAATGCTTATTAGATTTTGAATTTGAAATTTTTTGGAAGAATATAAATTTGAAAATTTATTTTTACATATTTTTTTTTATCTGAAAGTATTTTTATTCGATTTGCAACATGTTGTTACAGCAAAAAGTTTATTTTGTTAGGAATGATTTAGGTGTGTGTTCAATAAGATCTAACAGGTTATTGTTGAATTCAAAAGGCCTCAAGCACGAAAGCTTATTCCCGAAAACTCTTCTACTTTGATATATTAAAGCAGTATACCAGTGCAGTCCAAGCTGATCGATTCAGAGCTGTTGCAAGTATGGATAGAAATATTTGCGTTATCTTCAAGCGATTTAACCGAATGAAATCTATTAAATTGAAGATATTCTAAGCTGAATGGTTGTTTCATGGCACATATTAAGCTTTTCATTGGCGTAATTAGAAAGTTAATTCAGTTTGAGTATTTACTTGTTTAGATCAGGCAAAACGTTAATGTTCCATTAGCCATTCAAGTGTGTGTGTGTGAGTGTGTATTTGTGCTGTTTTATTAACTTTTCCACCAATAAATTTAAGTTCTTAAAAATTTCTTTTTCTTTTTTTTTGCATTGGAAGACAATTAATTACGGAATCTAAGACTTAATTTTATTCCAAAAACAATAATAATATATCTTACTAGAATGCATTACATTGTACAATAAAGGAAGCATCATATGAAGCATGTTTCAAACCTATTATAGAATTTTTGAAGACCAAATCCTAATTAAACTGTATCTGTCTATCTAAATTTTTTCATGTAATCTGAAATTTCTGATCAGATTTTCAAGAAAGTTACCATTCCCTGCAAATAAAGAATTAACTTCTTTCAAACTGCTTATAGTTTTGATACGTAACACATCAATCAATACGTTCCAGGCCAAACTAGTAAAACAACAATTTTTAGAAAAATTGAGCTTTATTTATCAAGGAGGTCACTCCCTTCAAGAGTGACACATTTACACCAGCGCTCATTTAATTTTTTTAATACATTTTGTAGAACGATTTGTCGTTGCTCTCAAAATAGGCTAAATGTTTGGCAATCACTTCTTTATTTGAGTAACTCCTCTTTAGCCTGTAGCATTCTTTTATGGTCTGCAAATAGCCAAAAGTCACTGGGTTCAGATCTGGACTGTACGAAATATTTCGAAGCGAAATTCTTTCAGTTTGACTACCGTTTTCCTGGACTTGAGGCGTGGAGCATTGTTTAATGAAACCACACTTTTTTCTTTTGCATTTGAGGACGTATTTCTTTATTTTTTTCATTTAGTTGATCCAATAATGTCATGTAATATTCATTATTAATTGTTTTCCCTTTCTCATGATAGTAAATAAACAAAATTCCATGTGCATTTCAAAATACAAGCGCCATAACCTTACCATCTGACGTTTGAATTTTTGTTTGCTTTTCACGGGATGCGTTCCTCTTAGCTGACGATCTTTTTGATTCAAGCATGTATTTTTTTAATAGATCCATGTTTCATTCATTGTCACATATCTACATTAAAAAAATCCTGTTTATTTCGCTTAAACAGCTCCAAACAACGCTATGAATCTTCGATGCTTTGGTGTTTTTCATGGACGTCGTGGAAACGCGGCACCCACTTTGAATCCAACTTTCTCATTGACAAATGATCATGCAAAAAAAAAAAAAAAAAGAATACACTGCCTTCTAATATCTTTAAATCTCTGGTGGGCATTACGTCGATCGCAATCCATTGGTGGACCGCCAAGATAATTTGGGGCGACCACCTGAAGATTAGCAGTTAGTAATTATATACGGAAATATTCAAGCTAGGCTGACAGTTCGCAGATTAAGTCTTCTACTAATTATAATTTCGAGAACTAACTTTAGATGAAAATGTTTTATTTTTAATGAAATTTGAATTGTTTGATAATAAATGCATCTTTAGATATTACTATAGTTGGGGCTATTATTGTTATGTTTTTATTTTGCGTTTTACTTTAAACGCGGTTTAAAAAAAATGATTTTTTATTTTATTTACGCAGGTAAGTAAATATTACGTTTTTATTATTAAGTTATAATAATATTGTTGACTTTTTCTTACCTCCCCACACCTGCAACACTAGGCAGTGTGTTGCACTCGTGAATTTTTCAAAGGGGGCAAGAGATGCGGTGGTTCAGGGTTGAATGTCTGCCATTCTCATATCCTACCATAATACGTAGCCAAAAGTATTTTTCTTTCATTTTGTAGATTGTCGAGAACAAAGAACAGTAAGAAATAAATTATTCAATAAATAATTCGAATTAATTATTAAAAATCACTAATAACAAACACTTAATTAAGTTTTATGTACTATATACATGGGACTAAAATGAATCGGGGAAATATCAAGGGGAACTGAGGAAGGTCCGGACCCGTGGAACTCCCCCCCCCCTCCTTTTGTGTGTGCCATTGATACTGGGTGGATCACAACACCTTGAAAAAATTAGAAGTAGCTCATACCCTAGAAAAGTCTGCCGACCTCTGCTTCAAATCATCTGCTATCCCACGCAGCTTAAATTTACGATCAACTAAAACGGTTTTAGGGACTTTTTTGTTGTTTTCTGGAACAGCTGCAGAATTTGTGGGTGAGACCGGGATGTTTAGCGTCATTTGTGCCTATGTGACCACGTTTAAGTCTGCCTGCCCCCTCTTAATCATTGTTGGCGATGGAGCTAAGTCCGGATAACACTTATCAAGCCATTATTTTTCTTGAACATTGTTCAAAAAACAATATATTTAATTAACACACGATTTTTTTTCATTCAAGTTTTCTAAACAAAAACAAAAATTGCTTTACTAAAACCACTTCAGCTTTTCAACTAAATAATTTATTACCATGGAATTCTAACACATGTGATTGAAAGTTGGTACTGCAAGGTTCGACTTAGGAAAGTTGTTAGATAGCTCCATCTATATGTTAGGCCCGAGACTTATTAAGCGATGTGTTACAGGGGAAATAAAATCACTTTTTCGATTT